>JBBPCX010070271.1:0-10745 GCA_037974365.1 Hydrocynus forskahlii | reverse complement strand
CTTCAGATACAGTATTATGGGACCACTAAGACCTATATAAAAGCATAAAAAATCAGCATGTCATGGGACCTTTAAAAAAGGGTTGAGAGACCTTTAAGATGGACAAAAGGTGAAAAAAACACACAGCATGCTCATAAAACGGACTTTGGTACACTAAAAAAGTTCAGGTCAGTTATATGAAAAAAGATGTGTGTGACTGTTAAAAGATGTGTGTTAAAAATAGTCAGCCCATGAAAGCGAATAGGGCACCGGTTTCTGAACCAGAACATAAACCAATATTTATGTTTCTCCAAACACTGGTTTTATAGCAACCACGCAATCACACTCTGCATTTTCCTTAGTTTTCCAGATTGTATTCAGGTTTTAGTAGGATTTCCTGTAGCTTTTAGCTCTCATCTGACGTTTTTGCCTGCTTTTATATGACCAGTACAAACACAAATGCATACATTCCTGGGTGCCTTATTTTGCAACCAGCATCTGGATCTTGCAGGACATGTGCAATTGTGCTATTCTGATACTGATAGCTGGCAATAGGCCCTCTTTGCCAGTCGTATGGTAGGCATATGGTAAGTGGGCCAACATTGGTTCTATTCTCCTTACTCCTACTGTAGCTACCCTGCTCCTACTGAAAATCACAATTTTTCTTATTCTAACTTATAATCAAGGAGGAGCTGGTGCAATTAGAACTATAAAAAGATATTCCATATATAGATACTTTCAAAAGGGCCCTGTGGAACTTAATAATTCATGAAGTTGAGTGAGTGTAGTAGTTAAGGTCAGTATGTTACTATTTCTGGTTCATCAACACTTAAAAATGCAGCTTTCCTATATGTAACCGGGGATGAACTTCTGCACTGTGTTGTGAGAGAAACGACCCAAACTGAGTACTGCTGTATTGAAGTTTTATTTTCTCTGCACAAAGCATATAAAAACGAAAACGTTGGTCCTCCACATTTACGCCTCCAACTCCTCTATCCAAAAGGATATCAAAACAGGCAAAAGTATGCAATTAAGAGAAATAATGAAATGACACACCTGCACAAAGCATATAAAAATGAAAATGTTGGTCCTCCTCACATTTATGTCTCCAACTCCTAAAACAGCCCACAAACATAGTGTCACAGCTAGTTAAGCTAGCCTAGGTAAATATAGCTGGAATTAACTGTGAGGTTAGCCCCCCACATGTGGCGGGACAGAAAGACATAAAAAGTACATTTACAAAATTAACATAAATACTGTATGTAAAACAAATATAAATAAGATGAGGGCAAATAAACTTATGAATGACATTTTTATATTAATAAATAAATAAATAAATAAATATATTAATATTTCTCTGATTAATATTGCTCTGATTGATTTTTCGCTAATATCACCCAACCTACATCTATCCAAAAGGATATCAAACAGGAAAGAGGGAAGGGGATACAGACTGATAAGGCAAGGGGAGAAGGAGGAGCTACCAAGACCCTCACAAGCAGTGTGCCAAATAAAAGAAACCTATAATATAACCTGATCTATTGTGCAATTATACAATACATGAGTGTATATAATATATTTCAATATAATATATTAGTATATTTCAACCTGTTACACTCACCCCCTCAGAATTGCACAAATATCTGCAACCAACCATCCATACACAGGCCATTAGAAACTCTCCAACATTAAAAGCTGCCTTCTATATCAGGCTTAAAAAAAACAAGGTTGATCAAGTCTCAGAAATCTCTACAGGAAACAGGGATGTCGTATATACCCCATAGACTAAGGCCTATGTACAAAGATGGAAAGTGACAAAAAATACTGTTCACATTTTAGAGAAAACCTCTATATCCTATAACCCACCTCAAAACCTGGGTTAATAACAAAAGAAAAACACAGTCAAACATGGATAACATGCCTCTCAGGGACATCATCATTAAGAACAGAATGAAGCTGATTCAAAGATTCAGTCAACTGACACACTGGCCTAATAACTCAGCCAAATCTAGAAGTGTGAGGTGCATGTAGTGTGTGAGAAGTGTGTGGAATAGGAACGTGTGGCTGTGTAGAAGTACAGCGTGGAATGTGACTAGATGCATCAGTCATGCTCAGAGGGTGACTCATAGGTAGGGCCAGCCAAGCCAGTCACATCTTCTGTAGGCCCAGCAGTGACATCAGAGTGCTGTGAGACCCATGATGAGATATGGGCTCTTATAACTACATGTAGGAAAGAGACAGCATCATCAACAGGGGAAACTGACACCACGTCACTGAGAGCTGCCTGCACAGGGTGAGACTCATCCTGGGCTGCATGAGAATCCACCTTGTCGTCATCTGTTTAGCTCCCATCCAGCCTTTCATTCAGTGGGAGGAAGTTGACCTCCAGCAGCAGATTTCAGTGCACTACTTTCTCATTCCCATGTCTGTCACAAATCCTGTAAATATGGAGCACCAGCTTAGCAGCAACGACTGTGTAAATGGTGTCTCCCCACCTGTCTGCTAGTTTACGTTTCCCACGGCTGGCCCTGTTCGCCACCAGCACTCGGTCTCCAACTGACAGTGGCTGACCTTTAGCCTTCCTGTTGTACTGATCCAACTGGTGATTCTACTCCGACTTGATGTGTTTCTGAGCAACAGACATGGCAGACTTGAAAACTTTCAACAGGCGTGATAGCTACTCACTGTGTTGTCCAACAAAATACTGCAGAACATCAAGTCCACTGGGAGCCTCAGGACACGGCCAAACATAAGATAAAAAGGAGCAAAGCCTGTGGTCTCATGGGCTGTGCAGTTGTAAACAAATGTCATTGTCTGGACCATCTGAGGCCACTTGTGTTTCTGTCTAGGCAGCAAGGAGCAGAGCATGCTGCCCAGAGTCTTTTTAAACCTCTTGGTCCCACCATTCCCCTTAGGATGATAAGGGGTGTTGTGAGACTTAGAGACACCGGCAAGTTGAAGAAGATCTGCAATCAGCTCACTCTCAAAGCTTGTTCCCTGGTCAGAATGTATACGCTCAGGGAATCCATAAACACAAAAAAACTTGTCCCACAGCATCCTAGCTACCTTCCTTGCTGTCTGGTCCCTACATGGAAACGCTTGGGCTACATTTGTAAAATGATCCGTGATTACAAGAACATCCACAGACCTCCTGTTGTGATTCTCTGCAGACCAAAAGTCAATGCAGAACAGTTCCAGTGGACCGGTTGTGTTTATACTCTCCACTGGGGCCTGAGCAGCTGGCTTAGTACACACCTGCTGCACGTCTTGACATATTCGCAGACCTCTCTCTCCATATCATTCCAGAAGAACCGTTGTCGGGCCAGATGGAGTGTTCAGGCCTGACCTTGATGACCAGCTTGATCGTGGACTCCAGCCAAAGCCAAAACATTTTAGTGTTTCAGGTAAAACAGAGAGGGTCCTACTAGAGCCAGATGAGGACCCAGTCATACAGGTTAGCGCTTGGGGCTGGCTGGTCAAACGAAAAACATCCTGAACAAATCCATCCTCAACATCACTCGCACACTTAAGTAGTTTTGTGTATGGCTCTGAAAGCAGCTGCTGGGGTCTCTGCTCAGCGCATTCAACCTGCCTGGAACATGCTTGATCTTGAAGTTATAAGGGCCAATTTCGCCACCCAGCGCTGTTCACAGGCATCTAACTTCGGCTTTGTGAACTGTGAACTGGCTGCCCTTCAACCAGTGGCTAAACGTATTGCACACAGCCCATTTCAATGCTAAAACTCAAGTCTGTGTTCAGGGTAGTTGGCTTGGCTACGGTTGAGTGACTTACTTGCAAATGCTACAGGCCTTGCTCTGTCATCATCATCTTGGACTTGTGAAAGAACAGTGCCTAAGCCATCAAGAGATGCATCGGTGGACAGGAATAAAGGCTTGTTAAAGTCTGGATGGGCGAGATCCACACAGCTGACCAAACCATTCTTCAGCTCTGCAAAAGCATCGTCACAAGCTGCTGTCCAGTCCTGTGGGGTCAGCTGGCGAAAAGTGCTGCCTTTTTCATTTCTCCCTGCTTTGCCCCTATGCTTAGCATCTGCAGTCAGACAAAACAGAGGCTTTGCAATGGAGGAACAGTTTGGGATGAAATGCTGGTAATTTAGGACCATGCCCAAAAACAACCGTATCCTCTTCTGGGATGGGGTGCAGCCATCTGATTCTATCAGATCAGTTTTCTCACAGGATGAAATTACAGCAACCTTTTCCCGATCTACAGAGACTACAGTGCTGTCTAAGACATGGCCCAAAAACCCAGATGTTTAGTCCATTGTGCTGAAAACGACATTTCCCCCAAGGCAGTCAGACTGATGGGGAAGAGGGTAGGCATCTTTAATAGTCCGCTCCTGATCCGTTCTTTTTCCATACCATGACCAGGGGAGAGGCATAGTCACTCACTGACTTTCTGATGATTTCAAGCTCCTCCATTTTGTTCAGTATTTGCCTTAGCTTGGAATAATGTGCTGGTGGAATGCACCGATAGAGAAGTTGGAAAGGACGGTCATCTGAGATGTGAATCCTGTGATTGGCCTTTCCACAGTCAAGGGAGTCTTTTGAGAAGATGTCACTGTACTCTAGGAGCAGGCTTGCCAGCTTGGCTTTGTCAGCAGGGGAAACTTCACAACTGTCCAAGTCAATATCACTCAAACCAGCATCCTTCATCTCTTTAGCAAGGTTACTGGGCATGCTGTTGGATAGCACTTTGCTGTGGGTCTGACACAGTCCCTGTGTGATGTTCAAATCCTCTATTGCCAGACACGGCGACACATCAGTTATCTTAGCATTGTGCCGCAGAGTGATGGGTTTCAGTGTTGGATTAAGGATCTTCATTTGGACCCAGTGGTCACCCCACATGGCAATGGTGAGTTTTCCCACCAAAATATTTCTTGGAGCAAAGTGAGCAGAAGTGGCTCAACAATGATGGTGCTACCAGGTGACACAGGGACATCACTGGGAAGTCTCCCTCACACCAGGTGTTTGTGCTGTGGGAGGAGAGTAGCACTGTGCACCAGCTTCACTGTTCCAACTTTGTCACACTCACTTGGACCTTCCCACCACGACACACAGCTCAGCAGCTCCAGAAAGCGCTCACAGTCAGGATCAATGCTCTTGGAAGAAATCGGCTTCCAGTATTCCTTTTTTCTTCTTGTGTTTTGAAGAACAGACTTTATCACATTAGTGCCAGGTATGAAGTCATCTCGCTGACCTGGAACAACTAGAGTGGGTACAATAAACTTTGACTCATACACTTAAATTTCAAGGTCATAGAAACACTTCGGATATGTCATGCCATCACAGCCCACAAGCACCACATTTCCAGGGATTAACTGAGCACTGGGCAAGACACCAGCAGACTGAAGTTTCTTCTCTGCCTCTTCACTTAGTGTACAAGACATGGAACCAGAATCCAGCATTCCTCTTAAATTGACTTTGCCACTTACCAGCACAGGTGTATAAAACAGCTCGCTTGACCCTTCAAGAACTGATGAGGATCAGCACATACCCTGCTCGCAAAAGCTGACAGTTGTTACTGTAGATAGAAAGCAGATCTGGTTCTGCACTGAGGGCTTCTGTACCTCACCCATGCTTGCCCTCTTATATCGTGGGGCCTCTAGTTTAAGTGTGCGGTTGGGCTTCTTGGATGTGGCTGCTGGACGAGATACACTGGGACAGTCATTTTCTAAGTGACCAGGTTGGAAGCAGTGATGAGTTTCAGTAGCCTGCAGTGGCTGTAGGTGGAGTGGTCAGTGCTGCTGCGTGCTCAGCAAGAAGAGGACACTGGCAGCTGAGACGACTGCTGATGCTGTTGAGGTTGCATCTGGCGCAACACTGATTGGGGAGCAGAACACGGTGTGATCACTTCATTCAACATGCTTACCACCTCATGTATACTTGGCTCTTCCTCCACACGATTCACAGTGAATGCCACAGCTGCAAGCAGCTGATGAAGCAAAAGATGATTTGTTGCCTCTGACTGAGCATATGAGTTGTTGAACTGTGCAGGGGACTGAGTGACCGTTACATAGCCAGGACTGCAATTTGTGGGAGAGTGCTGACACACTGAAGCTCCACGTTGCAGATCCCTGTGATGGTCATCCAAGCACTCCTGGACTTCTGAGGCTGACCATTTCCCAGCTGGTTTGCTTTTGAAAGACAGGGCAGGGAATGGATCTAGGCAGTGAGTAACAAATATCAGCACGACTTCAGCCCTCATGTCTTCAACACATTTACCCCTACATCAATGGCCTTGTTTAAACGCACCCTGTAGTCCAGTGCACTCTCACCTTTTTTCTTCAATATGTAAAAACAGCTGCAGGGCAGCTGTAGGGGTCAATGTCTGGGCTGCTGTGCAGTGAAACCTTAAAGGTCCCATGACATGCTGATTTTTTATGCTTTTATATAGGTCTTAGTGGTCCCCTAATACTGTATCTGAAGTGTCTTTCCGAAATTCAGCCTTGGTGCAAAATTACAGCCACTTCGAGCCAGTCCCACAATGAGATTTCCCCAGGATGTGCCGTTTCTGCGTCTGTAGCTTTAAATGGTAAGGAGGATGAGAGCGGCAGGGTGAGAGGAGAGAGGCGGGGCAAGGTGGAGGATGGGGCGGGGCCAGCTTGCGGGACCATGTGTATTTTTTACAGTGTATAGCAATGGCTCCTACACTAACAGCAGCATGGCTGTCCAAAAAACAAAAGTACAATACTCAAGTTAATGTGTGTATTCACACACCATTCACACACATATCTGATGCTATCTACCCTTACATTTGTGACAGTAGCCTGCTAAGTAGGCTGCTAGCTGTTAGCTGCCGAGCTAATGTTACAGCCACATTCTAAGAGTAAAAAGCTAGGCAACCATATACAGCAAAGCAACAGAATTATATATTGTTAAGTTGACTTACATGTCCAGGAAGGGTTGGTACTGATCCACACTTAACTTTCAGCTGTTCAGCAAAAGCTCTGTATTGCCCCACACTGAGGAAACAGTCTTTGGTGAAATGTTTGGCGCAGACATACACATTTTTAGGAAGTCGTGCTGGCGCATTTCCAGAAAAAATAAACTTAACCAACTGGTTCTTCAGAGGCTTACGTGAAGGAAATAAAAAAATACATTTGTGCTCATTTTACATCTAAGCACCCAGCAACTGCCATGCTTCGCTCGTTTGCAAGCCATGACAGTCGGAGGAGTTAATTTTTTAGGGGAGAGCTGCGAAATTCTCTGGGCGGGCAAAGAACGAGAAAGGGGAGGTAACCTTTCCCCCTATGACGTCATGCGGGGCCAAATTCCAGATCGGAGCAGGATGCCCAAAGCACTCTTCACACCTATGGCAGTTTCTAGCCACTCCAGGACCATAGGCACTTTTATAAATGTTGAAAAAATCTCACGAAGTGAAATTTTCATGTCATGGGACCTTTAACTATGTCCCTGGCTTTCCCCATCAGTCTGCTTGCTATCACATCTAACATCTCAGCAGTGGTGCAATTATGTCTGCGCAGGTAATTCTGCATCAAATCTTCCCATTCATGGACAGTGCGTGTGTCAGTGTGGTCACCTCTGAAGAATGGGGGTGGTTTAACATCTGATTGGACAACCACATTCAGTCTTGAGGCATCCAAGCACCCCCTGATCAGGTCTGTGTAGTGTGTACTGGGCCTGAATGATTGCTAGGTATATCATGCATTGTATTGTTAATGTCATGTGCCCGATCTGTATGTCTAATATTAGGCTAATTAACTGTATCAGTGTTTGCCACCTGCCCTGGTGTGTTTCTGACTATTTGGGTGAATGGAGTGGAATAAATTAGATACAATAGCTTCATTTGTTAAATAAAAGCATGGTAAACCAGGCAACAACTCAGTTTACTTTTGAATGATAGCCCATGAAATATTCAACATTAAATGTTTTTAAAACAGAAAATGCTTTCAAAACAATAGTCTAAGGGCTTAGGATGTTCAAAACTAAAACATTACGTGATGCCTATACCTTATGCATAAACCACGCATAAATACAGCTGCGCAATCATGTCGAACAGCAGTCACGATGGAGTAGAGGATGCAAGGCAAGGAGGAGAAGGGGGAACTTCCGGTTAGCTTGGCTTTGAAACCGGTGAACTGCTCGGGTAATAGATGTGTGGGCTCTCTCCCAGACCTGCTCTGCTCTGCCGAACCATTTGTCCACCTGGGGCAAATCTGATAGTTCATTGTCCCATGGGCAGAGCGGGGGTTGACCCCCAAGCACACTCTCAAACGGCGTTAGTCCCATAGCGGAGTGGTGTAGGGAGTTCTGGGCATACTCCGCCCAGCCTAAATACTCTGACAGTTCTCTGTCATGTTGTTGCCCATGGCAGTACGCCCAGAGGAACCAGGTTAGTTCCTGTACTGATCGTTCAGCCTGCCTGTTAGATTCAGGGTGATAACCTGACCAACACCCCCAGTTTTTAAAAGAATGCGGCCCAGACTTGAGAAACGAATTGAAGGTCCCGGTCTGACAGGATGTCCTCTGAGATGCCATAGTGCAAGAACATGGACCAGAACAAAGCCTCGGCTACCTGCAAGGCGGTAGGGAGAGAAAGAAATGGAAGGAACCGGACCACCAGTATGACCGTGTACCCTTGTACGACCATGGCACAGACTGAGCAGGAGTGCACTGCACGCTCAACCTAATCCGATAATCCGATAACTGAGAAACGACAGTTCTGTGACATGGAACTCTTTCTTTTAGTCTTGGTGTACAAAGTTTGGCATACAAGGTCCTTTGAAGGACCTTACGCACGTGCACAACGTGCTCTGATTTGGTTTTCGAATAGATCAGGATGTTGTTGAGATACACAATCACATGTTCAGCATGTTTCTGAAGACATCGTTCATGAAGGCTTGGAAGAACGACGGCACGTTCACGAAGCCATATGGCATTACCGAATAAGAATAATGCCCAGATGTGGTACTGGAAGCGATTTTCTATGCATCGTCTGCTCTGATACGCACGAGATTGTATGCGCTCCACAGGTTGAGTTTGGTGTAAATACTCGCCCTGCGGAGTTGTTTGATGGCTGACGGGATAAGTGGGAGAGGGTGTGGATACTTCACCATGATCTCATTAAGGCCCCGGTAGTCGGGGCGTGGTCTGAGCCCCCCACGCTTCTTTTCTATAAAGAAGAAGCAAGCCAATGCAGGGCACATGGATCTCTGGATGTATCCCTGCCGGAGTGCCTCAGCCACGCAATCCTCCATTGCTTTGGTCTCCACCTCAGACAATGGGTAGACCCGGGACCGGGGCTGTGTAGCCTGGCAGGAATGGATTGCACAGTCCCACGGCCGGTGCGGAGGCAGACGGCTCGCCCTAGTGGCACTAAACACTATGGCTAGATCCTGATACTCTCTCAGTATGTTCACTGGCAAATCCGCAAACGGACTTTCAATAGGGCTTTCACTGGAATCAGGACTGGCAGGACTGGAGGCGGAAATGCAAAATTGGGTTAGGGCTGGTGTGTCAGTTGGTACCACCGACTTCAGGGACAGGCCCTTCGCGGGCTGGAGGGCGCATGTTCCCATTAGGTGGTCTCCTGCTCCACAGTACACACAGAGACCCCCGCGTCGTTGCTCCTTTTCCTGTGGAGACAGGCGCGATGACCCCAACTGCATGGGCTCTGTCTGCTTGGCTGTGGATTCTGCAGTGGGGAGTGCAGGTGCTGTCTTATGACGGCTGGGCCATGCTGTCTTATGACGGCTGGGTGGTTTGCACCAGGGAAGTCCTGCCCTTGCTCCGTCTATGTTGGTCCAGTCGGATGGTGAGAGAGATCAGCCTGTCCAGGGAAATGCCCTCGTCACGACAGGTGAGCTCCGTCTGCAGCTCGACACTCTGGCCCTTTCTATATGCTGCAATCATGGCAGGTTAATTCCATCCACTATCGGCTACCAGAATGCAGAAGTCTATGGAGTCTATGGAGTCTATCGAGTTCGCACCTTGTTGGAGCTGGAGGAGGCGTGTGCTGCTGCTCTTTCCCTGATCAGGGAAATCAAATACTGCTTTGAAGGTGCTTATGAACTGGGGGTAGTCCTGTAGTCCAGAGCCCCCATCCTGCAGCCCAATCTTGGGCCCTGCCCATGAGCCGCTGAATTAAGAATGAGATCTTCTGTCCAGTCATCTCTGGGAACTCTGCAAAGTACAGATTGCAGGCCATTAGGAAATTCATACACCCTGAAGGGTCCCCTGCATACCTTTTTGGTTGTGCAGTGTGCCTTGGTGCTCATGCACACACTGTCGCGATTTGGACTGGATCAGGAGGTGAATAAACTTATTGATGACACTTTTGAACAGTAATATTTCTCAGACTGATTTTTAGCTAATATAATCCAACCTACCTCTATCCAAAGGGATATCAAACAGGAAAGAGGGAGGGGGGATACAGACTGATAAGGCAAGGTAAGGAGGAGGAGCTACCAGGATCCTCACAAGTAGTGCGCCAAATAAAAGAAAACTATAATACAAACTAGATCTGTTGTGCAAGTATAAAATACATACGTGTATATAATATATTTCAATATATTATATTAGTATATTTCAATCTGTTACATTTATGAGAAGTCTGATTTCTTATTTATTAATACCACACCAGTGAATGTATGTGTTACGGCGCCGGCCGCGTCGCGGCCCCCCGCAGCGACGGCGCCGCGTACGGCACCAAGGTTTCGTCCTCCTCCTCCGACCAGCACCCGTACCAGCCTGGGAGAGCTCCGTACCTCCACGATGACCAGAGAG
>JBBPCX010070270.1:0-10745 GCA_037974365.1 Hydrocynus forskahlii | reverse complement strand
CTCTCTCTCTCTCTCTCTCTCTCTCTCTCTCTCTCTCTCTCTCTCTCTCTCTCTCTCTCTCTCTCTCTCTCTCTTAAGGACTACATTATTGAGTGGCCTGCTGGCTGGGACAGGAGCACTGGATGTGTGTATTGAACCTACTGCAGTCTCCACACTGCACTGCTAGTACGCAACAGAAGCAAAAACAACACACACACACAGACACACACACACACACACACACACACACACACACACACATACAGTTTTGCACTACTATGATGTAGCCCAGCACAGTCAACTGGGCGCGACACATCACATGGTCTGCAGCGTCTCTGTCTGGACAATTGAAAACCTGCTAATTGCTTCATTTGAATCATATTCAATTTTATTTGCCGCTGCTTATGTTTCTTTCTGTACAGTTTTTAAAGACAATTACACAGCATTTCACTATTTAATTTACATAATTACAATCACATTTAATTTGGATTATATATATATATATATGTACATATGCAGAAATTATTTAATCTTACTAGTTATTTTCTACATGAGAAAAACATTGTCCTTGTCAGACAAGAACCTCACATCTCCAAAATGGCAATTTTCCAAAAGAAGCAAAAACCATCTTGACATAAGGGGTAATAATGTAAAAATATATCTCTTCCAAGTAATCTGGTCATGTCTCTTAGTACATTCCTAATGATAATTTGACACAGCACAAAGGTCAGCTGGTCTTTTCCAATTATGTAAAAAAGTAAAAAACGTACATACACGCATAGCAGGCATGTATGTCATGAGCTATTATAATGAAAAACTCACAAACACACACACAATATATATGTATATATATAATGGCTCATGACATACACACACAGTCTGAGCGTATGTCTCACAGACCCTGCTGGTTTTGACCACTTCACCTCTGATGACCATAATCTCAAGCTGTCTTGATCTTTGAGTGTATGTTTGGTGATGAAACAATTCGCTAGTGTTTCCACCACTGGCCACAACAGTGATGACACTCCTTTCTATTGATCAGTGGTTTCTATTAGAACGACTATACACTTGTATATAGGGAAATCCTGGTTCCATCCAGATACCAAAACACACGTCTCACCTACATACGCCACACACTCGCCCACACACCTGGTCCACTCTCCTGGGTGAGTGTGTGGGACGTCTTTATGTGATTTTTTTTTCTTTCTATGTCTGGGAGAGACAGAACCATAAGAGAAGGCAAGAGAAGCGAAAGCGTCGTGGCTGAAGAAATGATGAGTTTGTACACGGTCCTTTTCTCACTTTGAACAAGTCCCGTTCCATCAAGTCTTTTCGATATACTGCCCAGTTCTAGCTTTAAGTCAGTCATATGAAACCCAAAGGACAGATCATTCCCCATTTCTTTGGCACAAATTGTCCCTTGGCCTCTTTTTTCTTGTCTTTGCTCTGTTTTCCCTCGTTTTTGGGTCTCTTTTCCGTAGAATGACTCTCATCAGTGGCAGCATCTGTGTGGGGGACGTATGTACCCGTCTATCATCACCAGCAACACATTAAACCCCAGCGTTTGTGCTGTTTGTGATGCATCTCAGGTGCGTCCTGTGCTCATTTTTGGCATCCTTGACAAATTTCCTATGGTAAGAACCGGTGTACTGTCCGCTTCTCCAGCTAACCCATTCATCACGTCCTGCGCTGGGGATTAAAATGAAAAAAGAGTGCCTAAACGGTAAAGTAATTAGTGAAGTGTTCACACCGGCCACTGTTGTTGTTTCCTAATGAACTGGATCCTTGACGAGTCAATACCGAAGACAGTCCGTCAGGGAGAGATGAAGAGGCTCAGAGAACACAATAAAGAGAGGTAGAAACGGGAAATGGAAATGCAGGTTCATCTGACGTGCCTTAAAGGACATTTCTGGAAATATGATGCTGTAGTTTAAAGGAATATTTCAAATCAGATAGCGGTGTTATCCACTACATTATAACCTGTACACTCAACAAAACACTATACACTACAGACTACACAAAACACTACACCCTATACACTACACAAAACACTATACACTACACAAAACACTACACCCTATACACTACACAAAACACTATACCCTATACACTCCACAAAACACTACACCCTATACACTACACAAAACACTACACCCTATACTCTACACAAAACACTATACACTATACTCTAAACACAAAACACTACACACTACACAAAACACTACACCCTAAACACCACACAAATCACTATATCCTACACACTACACAAAACTATATACACTATACTCTACACAAATCACTACACCCTATACACTACACAAATCACTACACCCTATACACTACACAAAACACTATACCCTATACACTTCACAAAACACTACACACTACACACTACACAAATCACTATACCCAACGCACTTCACAAAACACTATACCCTATACACTACACAAAACACAAAACCCTATACACTACACAAAACACCACACGCTACACACTACACAAATCACGATACCCTACACACTTCACAAAACACTACACCCTATACACTACACAAAACACTACACCCTACACAAAACACTACACCCTATACACTACACAAAACACTACACCCTACACACGACACAAAACACTTTACCCTATACTCTACACAAAACACTACACCCTACACACTACACAAAACACTACACACTACACAAAACACCTTTCTGGTCTTTACATGGTGTGTCTGGTATGGTCTGTGTGTGTGTGTGTGTGTGTGTGTGTGTGTATGTGTTCTGGGGGGTAACACCCTTGCCTTCCACTGAACCAAGTGTCCTTGGGCAAAACACCTAACAGGATTAGGCTGGAGGTTGCTCTCGGAAAGATGGTCTGCCAAATGCCATTAAATGTAATATTTTTTGTGATATTTCAACATTTTTCTCTTCACAGAAAAGTAATAAAGCTAAAACAGTAGAAAAAGGTCCTAATATAGTCTCAATATTGTTCACACTTCTGTCTAGATTTATGGATCCAAACATGTTTTGGTCAAAAAGATCCATTGCATTTGGGGAAAAACTGCCAATTTTCACAAAGCTACTGATTTAAGCACTTCTAGGTGAAATTAGCCCATATGGACTTAATACACCCATTTATACCCCTCTAACAAAAAACTGACCTTAAATGAGTGGGAACTGGATTATACAGCGACAGACCACTCATATCCATCTCCACACCTGTATGTGCAATTCTAAAATAATGTAAGAGTGTGGTGTAGTTTAACATTTCCAAGGTATAATAAATTATTTATATGTATTATTTTTACATTTTTACCAAACATTATTTTGTTTGGAATTTTGAATCAGTTGCGGTCAGTAGCGTATAAAACAATAGTGACGAGCACATTTTACACATTTTTCCATGGCTCTGTACTCCAGCTAGATTTGGGGAATCAAATTACAGCAACTGACTGAAGATGAATAATAACATTTGTTTTTAATTATACAACAGTTGTAAATGATATTTCTCCTCCCAGTACTGCTACATCTACGCTCACAACCGCACTCAGAATAAATCAGAATAAATCAAATCAATATCTTGGTCATGTGCAGCTGTAAGTGACGTTGAACAATGAATGAACAGCTACGACAACACTGCATATGTGGTCAGCTGGAATATGAATCATTATATTATTGTAATTATCTGCTGGCCTTTTCCAGAGGTTCAGGGAAGGCCCAGGCTAAGAGGAGGCCACACAGATACTGAACAGGGGTGGCTTGTTATTTCTTGTTAAATTAAGATTTACAGTAAAAACACCCGTGAATTGTGAAAAAATGTGTGATGTGGTAAAAAAAAACAAACCCTAAAAATCCCTATTTGTATAGTGTAAACCCTAAATATGCCCCCAAATATGCTCCCAAAACACTCAGCTTAATACATTACCCTGAAAGATGTAAATACCGAGATGTAAATAAGATGTTACCCCTGTATAGACTGTACAGTAATTCATGCATGTGCGTTTTCTTTCGTGTGCGCTTTCATTTACTTTAATATAAGGAGGTAAATACAGTAATACATGAATTTAGTTTACAGTAATAAAAATACAGGGCTTTAAGAAGAATGAAACGAAAAACATGAGAACACTCAGAGAAACACTCGAGGCGCTCCATGTGAGAAACTGTTCTGATGCGGGAATGCTGGACTGCATCTGGCAGAGATGCGTCACGGGCCAGTAGCCAATCAGCAGCAAGGAGAAATAAATAATGCTCTTGGAGGATATCCGCGGTTTCTGCAAATTTGCGGGGGTTTCTGCGAACAATTCTTAGTTCTGTTCTAAGAAAAGAATCTGCGGACGACTGAAGCCGCAAACTCTGAACCGCGAATTTACTGTGTACATCTTGTCCAAGAGTATTACAGCCTCAAAGGTTTTATGAAAAGCACTGGATCTCAGAAAAAAACAAACATAGACATGACATGACACATAGCCATTCCAAGAACGTGGCAACCCCCCATCAACAAATCAAAACTCCCAAAATGCACCCCATTGTCAAATCCAAACTCCAAAACCGCGCTTCCCTCCTCCAAACTGCCTATGTGTACAGATAAACATTTCAGAAACTGTACAAGCAAGTCTTTTAGCGATTATTTAACAAGTGGCAAATGTTGAAGTAGGTCATCATTTTGAACAGCACTACCTGGCCAAGTATAAGCTTCCATTCCTTGTTAGATAAAAGTCTGTGATGTTTTATAATAGGGCTGCAGTGTCAGGCAACTCCAACCAATCAGCTATCAGAGCTTGAACTCACCTTAAACAACATGGTCTCATTACATTGGCATCATTAACCTTGTAGCTCCAGTGCAAAATCCAACTCAAGACCCACAGTCCGACATCCACTGCTCAGTGATCGGCAATTAAAAAAACGTAACCAGTAAGATTGGCACGAAAATCATGCACCTTAAATTTTATTTTGTATTGATTTGATGGTTTTTATCTGTGCATTTAATGCATATTTAATATTTGAAAAAAAAAAACACATTCAAGAACATCTGTGTATACAAATAAACTCTGACATTGGCCCTAATATCACAATCACCTCAAGAAATTTTCATGACACAATATGTATGTTTTCGTAATGGACCAAAAAGAGCCAGAGGTGCCACATTAAAAAATACGCTCAAAAAGTGATTTTTATTCAACATATCACACACAGCACCGAATCAGGCTAAGTGCGCTTTGTTCAACGTGAGTCGGTCGGAGTCATCTAAGTCACAATGACATAATTAACTGCGATAATGATAGATAGCACCATATTGCCCAGCTCTGACTGTATAAGCCGGCCACTATGGGGATGTATAGTTTGCCAGGTTGACATATTTGTTTCCTGCGGGTCTGTTTTTGTTGTAGCCCTGTTTTTGTAAACTCTACATGTGGTCCATGGCTGATCACTTTGGATGTCAGTTAAAAGGCCTTTCTTGTCAAAGTAGGCAGTTCTGGGCCACCTTATACAACATATTGCACCAGCACCTCTGACGTTTGCAAGACTGGTAGGGTGAGAGGGATTGGGAAGGTTGTGAAAGTAGATTTCTGTCCATGAGGTTAGGGTTACTTAAATCAGAAGTTGAGTGAAAAGGTTTTCCCCAAATGCAGTGGATCTTTTTGACCAAAACATGTTTCCATAAATCTAGACAAAGTGTGAACAATATTAAGACTATATTAGGACCCTTTTCTAGGGTGGGAGGGATTGGGGAGGTTGTGAAAGTAGATTACTGTCCAAATTACACTTCCCGCATGTGGGTGACAGGAAAAAGTGTGTGTAGGTGACAGGCGTGCATGGTTTGCAGGGGTGTTGCAGCGGCCTGGACCCCCTGTTCCCCCTGCTAGCTGTTTTATGAGGTGGGTGAAGCCTTGGAGTGTTGTTGCTATCTTATCAGTACAGTACATGGACCGTCCTTCTCTGAATGTCATCGTGGCTTGATGACGCTTGACCATCTTCTGTCTCATTCATACTCACACACTCACACGAACACACCCTGAGCTACTGGGCTATTGCTGTCAAATGAACGGGACAGATTAACCCCTTTAACCCTAGAGATCCGTCAGCCACAGCTCCAGTTCTTTACTTATTCGTTTAAGGAGCTGAGCATTTATGGTAGGTATTAGACGATAAGTTTTAATAAGTGATCAACAAGCCTTTCATTAGGAGGTTAAGAGGTAATTTCTGCAAATTAAATCGTCAAAATGTAAACCCTTGTCTTCCAGGGATTGACATGAAACAGAGAACCTTGTTGGAAACCAGACGTCTGAAACGTCCCTCCCAAAGTTATTGCATCACAGATACACTGGCTGATGCCGGAGGCATTGATTTGCAATAGTTTTCTGAAGGTTTTGGCCTGTTTATCAGTTAGTGTGTGGAAGGGTACAACCAGGGCGTTGTGAGGCAAAGTAGTCCTCAAAGAAAACATATTATTTACAGATTTGCTGCTACTTTCTATATAAACACTCACAAGACACGTGTTGGTTCACTTGCAGGCTGGATAGTAAATTAAATGGCTCTATTTGCACTACAGACATCATGATCCCTGGTTCCATTCTCCACCACTGTAAATAAATCTGATTTTTGTTCAACGTATCACACACAGCTGTGCATCAAGCTAACTGTGCTCGGCTCCTCAAGAGTCGGTCAGAGCTATTTAGTCACAGTGACATCATTTATCACAATAAAGATAAATATCATTATATTGCCCAGCTCATTATATTGCACCTTAAGCAACTACGGGGATTTTGGCAGCTGCTTTCTATAATACACATCATGACCCCTGGTTCCATTCACCCCCACTGTCTGAGTGGGTCATTTCTCTACAATGAACAACTTCTCATCAGACCACTTTCAATGACTTTGTTTACACCTCTCCCATCCACTGAAGTATTAAAAGAATGATGGAATGCACTTTTAAGACTGGCTCTCCACCTATATAGTCTAAGTAATTCATATGTGTGTCTGTGTGCACAGGCCGGGCTTGCTGCAGCAGTGGTGGTCTGTCCTGCACTTGCTGTCCTTTAGCATGATGACCATCACTGCTATACCACACACACACACACACACACACACACACACACACACACACACACACATCAATGCCGTGATGCTCAGCGTGTTCTAACCTAACCTGAGCATGCATTATATCGAGTGTGTATGCAGCATTGGCCCCGCGCGCGTGCGTGCGTGTGTGTGGAGGCCACTCACCCAGGACACCATGCGGAGGATGGTGTGTGGCTGCTGGAAGAACGTGATGGGGTCGAACGCTCCTCCAGCCTTCCCCGCTCCATACGCCATTCCCTCCATCTTCTTCTTCTTCTGATCGTGCGTCCGTCTCTCTCTCTCTCTCTCTCTCCCTCTCTCTCGTGCTAAAATGGCCTCGCGCCGTTAACGCCCCCTCTTCCTCTTCCTCTGTCCTTCCTCTCCTCTCTCCTCTCTCTTCTCTCTTCTCTCTTCTCCTGCCAGGCTCCTCTAACCCACAGCCTGCTGCACTTCCCCTCTGTGTGTGTGTGTGTGTGTTTGTATATGTGTGAATATGTGTGTGTTTGTGTGTGTGGGTCGGTGAGTGCGTATGTGTGTGTGTGTGTTTATATGTGTGTGTGTGTGTGAGAGAGAGAGAGAGAGAGAGGGAGAGAGAGTGTGTATGTGTGTGGGTGTAATGAAGAGTTTCTGGTGTGTGTTGTGGTTTACTGGACTAGAGATTTTAACAGAAGACAACACGGACACACCCTGACAAAACATCAGGACAACACAAATGAATGTAATAACAAATAAAATATAGTACAGAATCTAAAGAATTTCTTTGTTTTTGATATATATCAAAAAAATAATAGCCTACTGATTTATATAATAATAAAAATAGTAACAAGAATAATGATGATAATAACAGAGTTACAGTAATAATATTTGTATTACATTGTTGTATAAATATGTACTGTTCTTTTATTACTGGTATCATTACACTTATAGTACATTAATACATTATTATTGTTGTTGTCGCTGTTGTGTTTATTGTTGTTGGTGATGGAGGTGAACCCAGCCACAACCTAGTGTATTTCTTAGTGTAGGAGACAGGAGGAGAGGAGGAAGTGTAGGAGAGTAGAAGTGAGGGTGAATGTTGGCAGTAAGAAAGGTGAAGGAAGAGAGCCAGCTGATATGATGGAGAGAAGCAAGGTTGATATATTGCGCATGCAGACTTTAATGGACATATTGGTGAAGGGAACAGGGGTGATGAGGAGGTGCTGGGTAGGTATGGTGTCAAGGAGAGGTGGCAGAAGGTCAAATGGTCCTGGATTTTGCAAAGAGGATGTTTTGCAAAGAGACTCTGAGAGTGTTGGGAGAAGGATGCTGAGGAGAGATTGAGTGTGTTGGTAGGAGGATGTTGAGGAGAGACTGAGTGTGTTGGGTGGAGGATGTTGAGGAGAGACTGAGTGTGTTGGGAGGAGGATGTTGAGGAGAGACTCTGAGTATGTTGGGAGAAGGACGCTGAGAATGGAGCTGCAGGGAAGAGGAGAAGAGGAAGTTCTAGCAGGAAGTTAATGGATGTGGTGAGGAAGAACATGCAGGCAGTTGCAAACCGTAATCGGGAGCAGCCTTAAGTTAGTAATATAAACAAAAACAGCAACAACAACAAAACAACAACAACAACAACAATAATAATAATAATTCTTGTTGTTATTATTATTATTATTTAACGCTGTTATCATTATTATTATTAACGGGACCGTCTCGGAACCCTGCACTCGCACCCCACCCCTCACGTTTCTACACGAGTTCTGCCCCCTGGTGGTGATGAGTAGCACTGCAGGACTTGCACGGGTCTGGTTGCGTCACCAGCTCAGCCAATCGGCTTCCTGAAGCCACTCCGCCCGTCCAATGAAAACGTGTCGCTTCGGTTACTAAGCAACGCGTCCTGCGTGACCGTGCCTGGGGGAAGGAGTAGAGAGAGGCTCTTGTCTCAGAGAGACAGACTCCAGATTAAACTCGTCATTAAACTCGTCCTGCTCGGTTTCGTCGCTCGGCAGGCTGTGATCCATGGTGAAGTTACGAGCCCGGTGTATTCTCGCGGGTAAGCTGCATGTCTGCCGCGCGTTTCGGTAAATTTAGTTCCGGATTGTGACGCATGCTAACATGCTAATATAAACAAACACCACCAGAGGGTCCACAAACAACCAAACCAACCCTCAAAACACTCTGTTTCTTCTCACTCAAAATACTTTCTGTCATCTCCACTGAAATATGCTGGAGGTAAAAGGGGATAAAATAAAGACCTAAAACCACCAGGTTTTTCTCACTTCTCTCATAAACTTTGTTAACTGCCCAAAAGATGAACCCACAATACAGTGCCATTTAAAATAGTTTATAAAGACACATGATGTTTCCTTTCAACACACAACACAGTAATGACTTTTAATGGAAGTAAAAGTTGCATTGTCTTATCATGAGAAGATCATCTTTTGCCACTAGACACTGGTTAAGAAAGTAAGATGGTTGTGCTTTCACATTAAGCAACTTTAAGCGTTCTCCTCCTCATGTTAGTGCTTTAATTTTTAGTCTAATTAACTTCTTGTTCTTGTGAGGTCTGGCCACTAACTGCCTAGTACATCCTTTTAGAGCACTTTGGACCATTTTTAGTGTTTCTTGTCTCAGTATTTCCAAAACATTAGGACTCAGGAATACTGTATAGTAAGGACTGATTTTTATTGTCTTCATTATCATTTAGTGTGGGGAAATAATAGGCCAAATATGTAGGTGAGCAAACTGCTGCATCCCACTTCCTACTCCCTCAAGATAATTATGTGTCTTCCAGGAAAAGACACCCAAGCTCAATCATTTATGGTCCAACATTCAGTCATTCCTTGTCCGAGCCCCCTATCCTAGCCAGGGTTGCAGGAGCCCAGTGCTTTTAAGGTGAAGGTGAAGAAACAACCTGTACAGGTTGCCATTCCATCATAGACTTACAGACACACACACACAAGCCTAGGGGCAATATAGCATCTCCAATTCACCTAACATCCAAACTACATGCAGAAAGAATGCCCAGCCACCCCATCTGGGAATTAAACTCAAGACCCTTTTGATTAGAGGCACCAGTGCCACCCACCGCACCGTTTCTGCCCTTTGGTCCAACATTTAAATGAAAAATATGACCAACATTTGGATGCTGGACCAGGTACCTTGTATTTAGCTCCTTATTAAAGGCCGCAAAATGTCGTAAGGATGGAAAACATTAATATGCTTCCTTTTCCCACAAAAATGTTTTTTGTGTTGTTTTTTGCATTGCTTTCAGGTTTATAAAGCAGTGATTGGGTTGTTTATAGCAAAGCAGCTGTACTTGTATCTATAACAGGCAATGGAACGACCCCGCAAAAACAAACATTGTGTGTGTGTGTATAGGAGATGCGGCGGTCGGGAAAAGCGCCCTCTCTCAGACGTTCCGCAGTGATGGAGCTCACTTCCAGAAGAACTACAGCATGGTAAGAAGTGTTTGGCATCACCAGGTTTCAGTAAACTCCATTCAGACAGAGCCCTGATCTTGATGACCAGACCCTCACAGTCCAGCGTGCTCAGAAGGATTCGCGAGGATAATGAGGTTTGCGTTGTCCCACAGAAGGACTTTCAGAGGCACGCTGTTGATCACACTAGAGCAGGGGTGCCCAAACCTGTCCAGAAAGGGCTGTGGGTGCAGGTTTTCGTTCCAACCGAGCAGGAGGCACACCTGATTCCACCTCTGTAATCAGTTGGTCTTGGTT
>JBBPCX010070269.1:0-10745 GCA_037974365.1 Hydrocynus forskahlii | reverse complement strand
AGCGGATTTCCAGTGGTGTGTGTATTCTTCTATCGATTAAGTGGAGTGGATTCTTTCGCGAAAGATTCAAGATTCAAGATTCAATAGGGGTTTCCAAACACCCCCAGCCCCTAAAAGGACGAGACTTTGCATGCACGCAGCAACCCCGCCCCCACCCAAACCCCGCCCACGCCCTAACCCCGCCCCCACGCGTAGACCGATGCGTCCCCCTCACACTAAAAATGCTTCTGACGCCCCTGAATAGGTGTAACACATAACTCAATATTAAAGAGGGCTGTCCACATACTTTTGTCCATATAGTGTTGCTTTGCCAACGTGCTAGAATATTTGGTCATGGTGGGACATCTGGGTATCTTACTCGTACTGGGGAAATTCATGTTGCTCACGCACTGCATACTACCTATGATTTAATGTGTCTTTTGTTTTCTCTGTAGTTGCTATAGAGCCTTCAACCACTAACAATGAAGCAAGTAAGTGTGATTAAAACTTTTTTCAGTAATGTCTAGGGGTAAATGGGCTAAATGATTATGGGCTTTATTGCAAATCCTTTTCATTCCAGCATGGACACTTTTCGTGAAAGAGGCATTTTGACACTTATATCCTTCTGTGATCATTTAAGGGTCGTTAGTTAACCACAGATGTCGGGCGTTCATGTTGATTCCTCTGACTGTGTTCCTGGTCCTGGTTGTGGTGCTTGTTGGGCATGTGGTGAAAAAAGGCCAGAATGACAAAAATGTGAGTATAACGTGTATAAAATTAATATAAAAAATAATAACATAATAACATAAAATTACAGAACTTCCCTGTAATTGGCTGTTTTTGCAGCTTAGTTTGCAAATATGGACAGTATGAAACTTTAGCAATATATACAGACTTCTAGAATTCTAGAAAAATGATGATATAGACCCTTTAATGCATTGAAAGCCTAACAGTATAATCGCAGTACTGACATTACTGACATTACGCCGTACTGTATGCTTTTAATGTAGGTGATAGTGGTGAAAATGTGATTTACTTGATATACAGAGTTGATGTGGTCACCTTTTGTGCTTTTTAAATGTAATTACATGAGGACACACTATTAATGACAATTACTTAATGAATTACATTTAAAAAGGGACTTCTCATAGAATTCCTCTGCTTGTCTCAAAATTCTGAATTGATTCATGAAAATGGAAAATGTTGTGATGTGTGATGTCGCTAGTTAAGATTCCAGGTGCTGTTTATGCAGTTTATGATGTTTCTTTTTGCCTTACAGCAAAACGTCCTCTAACAAGAGTCAAGCGGGTCAGTATAATTATCACTTTACAAATTTGCTTTATTATACGAGACATAACTACCTCAGTCCAGTTTTTATATTTCCATATTTCTGACATAAAGTAGTAGTACAACAACAATAAATAATAATAATAATAATAATAATAATAATAAATGGCAATAATACTTGGATTGTCCACTGCTACCATTCAACAGAATGTCTATTAAACAAAAATGAACTTGAAGGTGCAATTAAATCTAAATTTAAATGGAACCCTAACTTTAACCTACTGAGCTTCAACAGATCTATAACAAAACTAAGTGTTAAACAAATGATTTGCAACTGACTTAAAATCCATACTTGTACCAAATGTAATGTAACAAAATTGTAACATACGAGGAAATAAAAGTCTCTTTTCTTTTTGTTTTTTTCTTTAATTGTCCAGTGTTTGAAGAAGAATTTCCTCCTGCTGGAATCGATTCACCATCACAGTCTCTTTCTCTCTCTCTCCATTCTCTCTTTCCAGCTCAGGTTCAGCAGGAGGCTGGACTCAGTGAAAACAGCGGTAGAAAAGGGGCACACTGAACAAACTAGAAGCTATAATGGACAACAGCCGCTGCACTGCAGAACTGAGCGGTTCAGGAGGTCCTTTATCCCACGGCAACAGGACTCTTTAATATTCTTTGACCTTTTTATTTTTATTTATTAATATTCTTTAAATATTTAAATATTTTATTTTATTTTTTTTATTTTATTTTTCTTTGTTTTTATTTTATAGTTTTTTGTATTTATTTGTGTTATTTTTTATCCTACTTTTTATCATTATTTAATTCTTCTATTTATTATTCTATCAATTTTTAATTTTAGATCTTGTAACATTCCCGAAGGTCAGTGTACACCTGGGTTTCCCTTTCATATCATTAGTTACAGCTGTCCGGTGTTTTTGTTAAAGTAATGTCCTGTTCGGATTGCTTCTTGTGTTTAGTTCATGTGTGTTTAGTTCAGTTTGTGTGGCAACTCAGTTGTCGGTCCACTGGCTTCCTGCTACAGGTTTTAGTTCAGTTTACTCCTATCCTGACTTCTTTGTTTTGGTTTTTGTTGTGTTTAGGCCCTTGTGCCTTTTTGTTTTAAAAAAAATAAAGGTTTGAGCTACTAGATTTACCCTTGGGGATAAATAAAGTTTCTATATATCCATCTTTCTGGTCTGTGTGTGTGTGAAGTTTGCACTTTCTCCTCATAGCAGTGTGGGTTTCTTACAGAGTCTCCAGTTTCTCCCACAGTCCAAAGATGCGTCTCAGGTGAAGTGTTGTTCCGAAATTGACTGTAGGTGTGAGTGTGTGAGTGAATGGTGTGTGTGTGTGTGTGTATGTGTGCCCTGTGGTGGGCTGACACCCCGCCTCACGCCCGTAGACTCCAGGTATTCACAACCCTAGTAAGGATTAAGTGGTTTCAGAAAATGAATGAATGAATGAATCTCAGTATTCGATCTGCAGCTAAACACCACAAACCACATCAGCACACAGTACAGAGGCTGTTTCACACAAATCCGGAAGACAAGGATTTACTAAACTGTGGAAGCTTATGCTGGAATATAAAATATTTCAATTTTTAAAATCTTGCCTTGAATGAGACGACGCATACTGGTTCATAACGAACAAACAAACCGTAAAGTACATATGATACAAGCCACTCTTTGACTGAGACTCAGAAAATGATTGAAAATCACACTGGTACTATTATTTATGTATTTTATTCTATTCTATTATGCAATTATGATACAATATGCTATATTGTATATTTTATGCCATACACTACATGTATGTAACATGTAATTTGGACCATAAAAGATTTTGGACCAAAAAGGCACAATCATGCTTTACCAGCGAAATTTCTAGGAAAAAGCTGATATTTTCTTTTTTGGTGGTTTGGGTGGGTGGGGCTCTTAGTGGTCAGTGCTCCTTTTGCCAAATGTCACTTCTGTTATTTTTATTCTTTTTATACTTCTGTTAATAATGCAGTGATGAAAGTTGTGTGTCCCAGTTTCTCCTTCTTAAAATCCTGTGTTCAACTAAACAATGTTGACATGCACAAGTCCAAACTTGAGGGGGGATGCGGACATGACCCCCCACTCCCGTATTGTGAAATCACATGAGATAAATTTGAGGGTATAAAAAATGTAAATAGGCTACATTTCTTAGCAGTGTGTTGTTTTTATAGCCTGTAATGACTGGACTGATTTTAGTCCAGTATGAATTTGAAGTGTGAGTAGTTTTTACAGTCTGACAGTCATGATTGTGGGGAGATATTAATCCAGTACGAATTTGAGGTGTGTAGTGTTTACAGTCTGATTATAACAATTGTGGAGGGATTTTAATCCAGTATGAATCGGCATTGTGTTGTTTTTATATTCAGACTGTAATAACTGTGGAGTGGTTTTACACTGTATGAATCTGCAGTGTGTAATGTTTATAGTCTGACTAATAATTGTGGAGGGATTTTAATCCAGTATGAACTTGAGAGGGTTTGGCTCATTGATTCTGTCACCAGAAGTGGTGTGAGTGCACTGTAACAGATTAACATACTTCAAAACAGTTTGCATTACAAAGAGGGCTCAGCCAGCTTCACCTGGGGTCCTAACTACTGGCACTTTCCCGCTGGTGCAGGGAACTGTGCCATAACGTAAACGAATGTTTTTCCATTCCAAATAAAATGACCTGTACCCATACCGTACCCCTGCTGCTCGACGGCAGGGTCAAAAGCAGGCAGCAGCCAAGCTCACCACATCCCTGCTTTTTGATTGGTCATAATATTGTCATCACACCATAGAAAGAGGCCACTGTTTTTACTGACCATGCAAAAAACCCCAAAATTTCAGATACAAACTAACAACTGGGAAGCTGACAGAGTACAAGCTCTACTGTCTGTTTGGGCTGAAATAAATTCTAGTGGGAGTTTTCTATGACTCAAACAAATTTACCTTTAACGCTGTGAGAAACACAAAGGTGTACCAGGACATCTCTAACAAGTTAGCTGGGTTAGGTATTCGTCACACAGCTAAACAATGTTGAGAAAAAAAAAACACAGGATACCTTACAATTTCAAAAACTACAACCAAGTGAGCTACTTAAATTTCAGAATTCAACAAGTGGATGTATATAGCAGGTGCTGATTCATGAATAACAATCGTGTTCATCAAACGGTTACACTGATAAGAAAACCTCTAACAGGTAAGATGCATGGATTTACCTATTACTACCTCTAATTTATTGCAGTGTAAATGCTCATATGGAAAAAGAATCAAGGAATAACTGAAAAACATACTGAAGCTAAAATCTAAAGGATACGTGGATTATGAATAGTACTAAAGTACTAAAATGTAAGCATGCAAAACAGATTATATATGAGATAAATAATTAAAAAAATACATATTTAAAAATAAAAAAACAACATGAAATTTCCAGTCAATCCACTTCGCAAAAAAAAAAAAAAAATGTGTTGCCCTCAGAATCCTTTCCAAACTGGCGGAGTGCCAGTCAGTCCTCTTCACCTGTTTTGTACTCTACGTACAGTGGCACGGTACCGGTGGTGTGTACCAGGAGAGGTCACCAGTACTTCACTGGTCACACTTTACTTAGTCACAGTAATGGAAACTAATGTCCGAATACTGAAGGATATTAGTCTCAATATGTAAGTTGAATCTAGTGTCTAATTCAGGAACATGGAAATCTTTCTCTGCTCCCTGAACTAAGACACACAAAGGTGTATACTCAATACAAAGAACATCGTAACCAGGATAGGCCTCAAGTAATTCCCGGAAATAAGCCAAAACTCACATTGTGTTGGCCAGTAAAGTATTCGTTGATTAATTCAAACGGTGAGTAAACAGCAGCAAACTCAGGATGTGGATCAAATGTATGGTGGATCATAGTAATGTGGACTGGGCCACAATTGTCGCTTGGGATATACATTTGCCTCCTTCTTTTTGGCTGCAGGAAAGGGAAAACTGTATCATAAGCTTTGGGTTTTGTGTTCTTAGCCTGGTTCTGTCCCTTCCCCTTGGGTGTGCTGGTCGGCGCTAGTTGGCTGACTTTTGTCACGATCGCTGTCACCGATTTGCACCAGGAGAACAGCACCGGATTGTTCCGCCAGATCTGGGATGGCGAGTAGTTGTCACCTGTCTGTGAGCTTGTTGAGGGCTCCTACTGTTCCTCTTTCTCCTCCTCCTGTTCTCATGCCTCCTGTTCTCCTGCCTCCTCTGGATTCTCTCTGTGCACTGCTGTGCCCTCCTGGTCCCCTGGCGAGGCGTCCTCTCTCTCTTCTCCGACTGGTCCATCTGAAGGGTAACCATGATCGGAACAGGCATCAGCTCCCTCTTCCTCTGCAGGGCTCTCCTCATTGCCTCCATCGCGATCTTCTCCTGTGGACGGTTCATCGGTGCCGCTGTTGTCTGGCTCTGCTCTAGGCAATGGAGTTCCAGGGACTCTGGTACAGTGGTTAAGATAGTACCAAGTAGTACTGTTTTCGACTTGTATTGCTGTAGGTGTCACTCTTGCCACCTTATGAGGACCACTTCATCTTGGTTCATTCCACCTTCGTCTGAACACTCTGATGTAGACCTGATCTCCAGGTCTCTTTGGCTCTGGAATGCGCCTCTGCTCCTGTGTACAGATAGCTTTATGTATACCAGTTAGTTGCCTCATATATGCCCTTAATTCCGCTTCCAACCCTGATAGGGTTCCCTTAAAGTATGTGCATATCTCTCACCAATTCTCCCCTTGAACAATGATCCAAGCCATGTGCATTAGTGATTAGTATTGTTAGTTAACGTACCTGGTGCAATTAACAACACTTCATGGTTTCTCCATAACCCATTGCTGTCTTGTTTTGCCCCTCAGCTACTCCGTGTGGTTTTCTCATATACTGTTGCCTGTCCTTGTATATTTACTAAATCTTCTAGATTGGTTATAGGCTCTATCGCGACCATAGGAGCCATTACAGGAACTTCACACTTTGAGGACTTTTTGACTGCCTCATCAGCAAAATCATGTAATCATTCCCTTTTTATGTGCTTGGCATTTGATAATTGCTAAACATCTTGGTAACATCATTGCATTCATCAGATCCAATATTGTTCAAAATGTTGTATCGGAGTTCCATCAGCCTTTTTAAATCCTCACTGTTTCCACACTGATTAACACACTTTCCTTTTACTAGCTTACATGCCTCTGTTAATGCTTTTAACTCTGCTAACGGAGCAGAACATGCTTGGGGACAGTGTTCAGCTTTTTCTACTTCAAAACTGTTCCCTTATTCCTTACTAATTACTAATTACTAATTACTGCATAGCCTGCATGGTTTCCCAAATGATCTCTAAAGCAAGATCCAGCTACAAGATAAGTTAAGTCTGCTTCTACAACTGGTGTGAATTCTAAATTCTAGGTCTTAGTCTTGAAAAGGCTAGAGACTGAGCAACACTATCATGTGGTTTTCCTTCAAATTGAAATGGCTCTTCATAATCTGGTGTTGCTAATACTGGTGCTGTTTGCATTTCCTGTTTTAAAGTTTCAAAGGCCACGTATGCATCTGCTTCTCATTTTAATGATGCATGTAAAGGTTTTGTCCCTGCCTCTGTTATTAGGCTCTCAAAGGTGCCATTTTTATTGCACAATCTTTGATCCATTCGGTACTGAAGCCTGTCATACCCAAAAAGGACTTAATTTGTCCTTCTGTTATTGGCTGTGGTGCTTTACTGATCCCTTCCAACTGTTAGGGCGCTATTGCTTTAGTCCCATGTGCCACCAGCCTTCCCAGGTATTCTGCCTGTGGTTGACAGTACAGTGCCTTGACTTGCGCGTTTAATTTGTTCCATGAGCTTGTAACTCAAATTACTCATATGTCAAATACATTTTCCCTATTGAAATGAATTGAAATGCTGTTAATCTGTTCCGGACCTCCAAAAAACACTGCATTTTTTTGTTATGTGTTTTTAAATAAGAAAAATGTGCTTGTAAATCACGAATATTGTATAAAAACTCAATACAATAGAATGTACTGCAATAAATAGATTTTATTAAGCATAATGTACAGCATTTGCCTTGGAGATCAGACGACTTGATCTCCACACCATCAACAGCTTCACCATATTTTCATGGATAGATGTCCGCTGTTTAGAAAATATTTTAACGCCCCCGGCCGGCGTTATAGCCTTTATCGACTCCTTCTGCTTCAGTCAGGTGCAGACTGTAGAAAATCTACACTCGTACTGCTTCGCCAACTCGACTACACGCACACCTTGGCCATGCTTTTCTAATTTCTTTCTTTAATTCAATGCACATCTCTGCTTCTTCTCAGCACTGTCCTTCGCACTCACTTTCTTTGGACACATGGATGGCTAAACAAACGTTTGCAAAATAACTGCAAGTACAAATGCTCATAATCCGAATTTTATCAAGTGTCCCAACTTTTTTTTTTAAATACGAGTCGTCTCTCGGCCAACTTTTGGTTTGAGTTGAGAGATAAAATTCGGATTATGAGCATTTGTACTTGCACTTACCACTGTATTGTAATTTGACCTGCAAAACTTTATGTCCCCTCTGCTAATTTCTTGAGGACTTTGATGGAGTCTTCATGGCACTGTTCTATTGTTGGGGAGCAAAGAATTAAATCATCAGCATATTGTAGCATTGTGCTTTCTAAGTCCAACTCCTTTAAATCCTGTCTAAGGACCTAATTGAATATGTGAGGAGAATGTTTAAACCCTTGAGGGAGCCTTGTGTAGCTATATTGCTTCGGTCTATATGTAAAGGCAAACAAATACCTCGACTCTTCAGTTATGGGGATACTGAAAAATGCAGAACATAGGTCTATTCATGTAAAATATTTTGCATCAGATGGAATATTCATAAATAAGGTATGTGGGTTTGGTACTTCTGCCTGCCAATCTTCCACAGCTTCATTTACTGCTCTTAGATCATGTACTAGTCACCACTTGGTCTGATCTATAGGAGTATAGGAGTATTACATGGACTTCTCATTTCTATTAACACTCCTGCACCTACAATCTCTATTATTGTTTTCTCTATTCCCTGCTCTGCATCTAGTTTAAAAGGATATTGAGCTTCTCTCGGAAGCTGTATTCTAGGTTTTAATTTGATCTGAATGGGTGAAGCTGATTTTATGAGTCCCACATCTGTTTCATGTTGCGACCACAGTTCTTCAGGAACTTGTTTGATCATTTGTTGTTTCAGAGAGTCCTCTTTTATTGACTGTGTTCATCTGTTTCCATAGTCCTTCTTTAGGCTCTGGAACGGTGACTTCCTGTGGGATGGCTGTCATTTTTGTTTCACACAGTATTTTCAAAATTGATTTGTCTTCAGCAAGTAGTGTTGAGGGGTTTTGTGTTATTTCTCATTTGGTCTTCTCTGCTCTCTAAACCATAGGTCCCAAGTCCTTTGACTCATGCGCTCTATTAATTAGTAGTGTCACATGGGCCCTTTCTCCATCTACACTATACCACTTTTGGATGAATGCATTATCCTCTATCTGCAGTGCTGCTCCATGTGCTAATTATTACACTACTGGCTGTTAAACTGATTCTGGCTTCTGCAGTTTCTCTATGCCACCCTTTCTCTAACTTCTCAACCTGGCTCCTGTCATAAATCATTGCACAGTGATATTGCATTCTAGACCTCCTTGCTTTTGGAATTTGTACTAAAATAAACTTTCCCCATTCGCTCGTTATTCTCATCTTACACTCATCTGTGCATTTACTGCCATCTCATCTGTTGCGTTCTGATACAGAATAAACACGCGCGAGTCCTCGGCTGGGTTTCGAACATACCGCTCCTTTTATTAAACTTTCTCCCTCTCCCCCTCTGCCCTGCCCGTGCCCTCCAAACATGTTGACACAGCTCCCCCTACAGGGCAAAGACATAAACCAATTTGCAATACACCACATTAGAGTTCAGATCGAGCCCAAAAAATGAAACCCGACCCTACCCGAGCCCGTGCACCTTGTGTCCGAGCCCAGCCCGGCCCGGCACATTAACTGTAATTATCGGCCCGAGCCCGATTAAACCCGACAGTTTTTAATACGTGGGCCGTTATAACACACGTTCTCAGCTGTGGGTGCGTTCGTAAACTGACACTCCGAGCAATTGATCACGGCCCGGCTCGAGGACAGTGACAGGAAATACCGTGTTCGGGTTCGGGCAGAGAATCTAAACTCTACACCACATCATCTACGTATACTCCATCCGGAGTACACCAGATTTGGATTCCCAGTCGGCACAAGGCATCTCTTCCTAATAAATTTACTGGAGTTTGTTCTGAAACTATAACTGGTATTCCAATTGTTTTCCCCTGTACTGTTAATTGGACTGGAGCAGTTACTGGTATTAGCTGCACTTGTCCTGAAAATCCTACAGTCTTAACAAATTTTCCTGACCTGGGGAGATTAACAGCATAATTTGAATTGAGACATGTGTAACATGCTCCAGTATCTATTACCATAAGAATTTTTGTACCATTTATTTGAACCTGCAGTTCTTCATTAGCTCTTCTGCTAGTCAGTAAGAGCTTTCCTTCACCATAGGATTCTCTGGGAACCCCAATATCCATTTTGCTCAACCCAAAAATTACTGGGTCACAGTTTTGGTTTGGTCCAGGCCAGGTACATTTCTGATTTCCTCCCATTAATGGCTGCACTGGATTCAGTTTTGCTGTGACTGTTCTTGACCCCTTCGCTGTTGAGGCTGCCAGACCGGCCTTCCTTGCATTCCAGGCCCTGTCCATGGATTTACTGGACATTTCTTTTGGATGTGTCCCATTTGTCCACACCACCAACATACTCCGGTTAGGCTTTAAGGCTGTTGTGGCTGTTCTCTGCCTCTGGACCGCTGTCATCTTGGTCCACCCCCAGGCTGTGTATGCACATGTATGACTGGGATTGGAGGAGCTGTAAACTGCGATGGTTGCTGAACCCCATTCTTCTGCAGACCTGCAGGTGATACTGTGTTTGATGTCACTGGCATCTGTGGCGCAGTTTGCTGTTCCATCTCTGTGGCTTGTGGTTTCTCTCCTCTTGTTCTTTTTCTCCCAGTTGGAGTCGTGTCACCTTCCGGAGCACGTCCCCCTTGTTCTGGAGATTTCTCCTCAGTCTGTCTGTGTTTGTCCATCAAAGATCTTGTCAGTCAGTCCCACTATGTCTTCCAGCTGGTGTCTTTGCTTTTATGTCTCCTAGAGCTACGACATGCCCAAGTGTCTTTTTTTTCCAAAGTCTAGGATCCATTTCTCTTGTGTCAGAGCCTGTCCAAGTTTGGATATATTAATTCACCCCTGTGCTGCCCAAACTGTCTTACTTCAACCGTCCTTCTGAAACTCTCACCTAGGTGGGGCGCATATTTTCTCTACAGATGTTTTCACTTTCTATAAATATATATATATATATATATATATACATATATATAACATATATTTATATTTATAT
>JBBPCX010070268.1:0-10745 GCA_037974365.1 Hydrocynus forskahlii | reverse complement strand
CGATGTGGTAACAAAACCTTGCATCTTCACAAATGTACCTTTAAATTAATGGAAAAACATTCCTTACTTTAAATTTAAGTTAATTGAATTACATTTTATTATAAGTAATTTTAGACCATAAACAACAGATGAAATACAAGTTTTTTTACAACAGCAAATATTCAACTATTAGTCATTCTACAGCAGTCATTAAACAGTAAAATAATTAAACAGAATATAATATATATAAATTTAATTCTATATAAATATAAATCAATTATATAGAATATAATTAAAATGTGTGACTACGTTCTGCAGGTGCCAGTTTCAGTGTGCAGTGAGAGCTGCCCCCCAGGTACCAGAAAAGCTGTACAGAAGGGAGAGCCTGTTTGCTGCTATGATTGTATACCATGTGCAGAAGGAGAGATTAGTAATATAACAGGTATAATCACACCACATGGCTTTCATTGATACACAAAAGAACCATAACTATTTATGTAGCAAAACGAGTGATGTACTGTCAATTACCATGAGAGTTATGTTCATTTGCATTTGTTTGTCTTTCATATCTTCAGATTCGGCAACTTGTGTAAAGTGCCCTCCTGAGTTCTGGCCTAATGACAAGAAAGATAAGTGCATCTTAAAGATGGTTGAATTCCTAGCTTTTGAGGAATTAATGGGAATTATTTTGGTGCTATTTTCTTTCTTAGGTGTATGTATCACAATGACAATTGCGGTAGTTTTTTTTACACACAAGGACACACCAATTGTCAGAGCAAATAACTCAGAGCTGAGCTTCCTGTTGCTCTTCTCATTGACTCTGTGTTTTCTCTGTTCACTTACTTTCATTGGTCGGCCCTCTGAGTGGTCCTGTATGCTGCGCCACACAGCGTTTGGGATCACCTTCGTCCTCTGCATCTCCTGTGTTCTAGGGAAAACAATAGTGGTGTTGATGGCCTTCAGGGCTACACGTCCAGGCAGCAAAATCATGAAATGGTTTGGGCCTCCACAGCAGAGACTGAGTGTTCTTGCTTTCACTCTAATACAGGTCCTGATTTGTGTGCTTTGGTTAACAATTTCTCCTCCTTTCCCTTATAAGAACATGAACTACTACAAGGAAAAAATCATACTAGAATGCAGTTTAGGTTCAGCTGTTGGTTTCTGGGCTGTGTTGAGTTATATAGGACTCCTGGCTGTTTTGTGTTTTGTTTTGGCTTTTTTGGGTCGGAAGCTACCTGATAATTTTAATGAAGCCAGATTCATCACATTCAGCATGCTCATATTCTGTGCAGTTTGGATCACCTTCATCCCAGCTTATGCCAGCTCTCCTGGAAAGTTCACTGTAGCTGTGGAGATATTTGCAATTTTAGCTTCCAGTTTTGGTTTACTGTTCTGTATCTTTCTCCCAAAATGTTATATAATCATAGTGAAACCAGAGAAGAACACAAAAAAGCAGATTATGGGTAATGCACCACTCAAGTGAGTCAGTGTAAATATTCACTACAGCCTGTTACAAAAGTATATAACCTGTCTAAAGCAAACATCATACAACTATCTTAGCTAAGAATGGTTTAAACACATTACCTTATGGATGTACAAAAATTATGTATTTCAATAAATCAACTTGTAGATTCATGTTTTGGTGGATGTTTTGGTACTAACAACCATAAACACCAAAAACCACTAATGTTCTGTTCTACTATATACAAACAACACACCCACTAACAGCTACTTACTGAAACTGTAAGGCATGCCAGCATGTTCTTTACACAGAGCGTCAGATTAATACAGACTATAAATGGTGGTGAGGACAGTGGTTGACTACAGAGGGGTTCCAACAACCTCTATCCGATGGTGCTGCTACAGCTACTACTGCTAATTTCCAGGCCCATTCAAGCAGAGGAGACTGTGTGTAAAAAAACTGAGCAGAGAACAGCTGCCTGAACTGACCAAGGATGGTGACTTTAACATTGGGGGCATTTTCAACTTTTGCACAGGGCAAGATGGACAAACATTTACATTTCAAAGTCCACCAGCATCATCAAAGCGCAAGTAGTAAGTATGGCACATAAAGAATGTGTTTTTCTCACTTGCCTTTTAATATTATTTATCTTCTTTATTAAATGTCTGTCCCCAGTGTAGGTAATAGGGAGGTCCAGTTTGCTTTCACCATTATCTTTGCAACAGAGGAGATCAATAAAAATTCAAAGATTTTACCACACTACACACTGGGTTACAAAATCTACAATGCATGCGGCTTCCCAAACATCACTGAGTCTGCAATTACACTGTGAAATGCAGAGAGGCCTATTATCAACGAAGGCAACTGTACTAAGGCAGACACTGTCCACACAATAATAGGAAGCTCATCATCCACTCCAACTATGGGGTTTGCAAGGATAGTTGGTCAGTTTTATATTCCAGTGGTGAGATACTGCCATAATTACACATTTGTAAATACACACACACAACTAACAGTTTTGTTGGCAATGAACCTGAGACAAGCAGGATGTAGATGTTTTAAACTGCTATATCCAGTCTGAATATACTATGAGTTCAGAAACTGGAACTAACTACAATTATTTTAGTCTATACTTACTGTGCCTATGAAATACAATGAGACAGGTAGTCTGAAACAGAAACTTCTCAATTTTCACCTTTTCTCCTGTCTGATTCTATTCTAAACTGCAATAAATGAAAGCAATGACAAATCCCTGAAATATTTCCTCCTACTCATATTTTGTTTGTCTCTTTTATCTGTTGATAAATTAGTCATTTTGCCGCCTGTGCTTGCCTGAGCAACAGAAAAGAGTATCCCTCTTTCTTCAGAACAATTCCCAGCGATTACTACCAGAGCAGAGCACTGGCTCAGTTGGTTAAATATTTTGGCTGGACCTGGGTAGGAGCTATAAGTAACAAATATGATTATGGAATGAATGGAATCACCACATTTATTACAGCAGCCCAAGAGGAAGGGGTGTGTATAGAGTACTGGGAAACGTTTACCAGCATTGATCCTGTGAATTCACTAGCAAGGACAATAAACACTATAAAGCATTCATAGTGGGCTCATATCCCAGGACTGGGCCCTTTCTGCAGGAAGTAAATCCCCCACAACTTCTCAACAGCATGTTTCTCCGAGAATTCTGGAAAAGTGTTTTCAACTGCTCACTGACTCCAATACCAAGTCAGAAGACGTAACGGATTTGAGCATTTAAAAAATATAAAAACTTTATTTACTGATGTATCTAACCTAAGGTTCACAATCAGTGTGTGCAAGGCTGTTTATGCAGTTGCCCATGCACTACACAATCTAGTCTCGTGTGGAAAACAAAGGCCCTTTTCCTAATGCAACCTGTGCCAAGCTCACTGACATCCAACCATGCATGGTTGCATGGTTGCAATCTTCAAAAACTGCAATCAGATGTCTGAACATACAAATCACAAAATACAAATAATAACAATCAATTAAAAATGCATGTCTTTAGGTTTAACTTTATTTAATCATTTCAGGTCTTATATTATTTGCATACTGTGAACCTCAGTATGGAAAGTGGTGACTGAACTGATCAATTTGCAAAGGGCCACAAAAAGTACTTTGGAGGTGGCCACGATTGGCTACTATGATGCATCCCGACCTAAAGACCAGAGGTTTACCATGAACAATGTCAGTATTGTTTGGTCAGGAGGCAGACAAAAGGTATTTTCAAATTAGCTTTCAGATGCAACTTGAATTCCCGGATGAATGTTTAACACTCTGGTGATTTTTCATTGCACAATCCAACACCATAAACATGTGAAAACATGCCACATTACAGTTTATTATTGTTGTTGCAAGACTACTTTTTCCCTACTGTGTGGCAGGTGCCTGTGTCTGTGTGCAGTGAGCCCTGTCCCCCGGGCACAAGGAAGGCTTTACAGAAAGGAAAGCCTATCTGCTGCTTTGACTGCATGCCTTGTCCGCCAGGAGCAATTAGCAACACAACAAGTAATGTTTTCCTGTTTGCTCTGTCAGTAATTGTAGTCCACCAAAAACAGATAGGGTGGAAAATATAAACATAAATGCAATCATCCGCCTGAGATCTAATTAAACATGTTTTGAAGCTACACTTTTCCACAAGGCTCTACAGAGGCAGATATGGTAGAAATATGTAAGCAAGACATGTAATCAAACCTAATTGCATAGTAAACTGCCAAAACAACTGTGATTGTATAATTGATGTTTCCATCAAAATGCAGACACGTCTGACTGCCTGAAGTGCTCTATGGAATACTGGTCAAACCAGAGAGGTGACATGTGTATCATAAAGGAAGTGGAATTCTTATCATACACAGAAATCATGGGAATTTTTCTAGAATTATGTAGCTTACTCTGAGCACTTTTAACCACAATTATATTTGCAGTTTTCTTCAACTACAGAGAGACTCCCAATGTGCGAGCCAATAACTCAGAGCTCAGCTTTCTCCTGCTTATTGCACTGACTCTGTGTTTCCTCTATTCACTTACTTTCATTGGTCAGCCCTCTGAGTGGTCCTGTATGCTGTGCCAAACAGTGTTTGGGATCACCTTCGTCCTTTGCATCTCTTGTGTTCTGGGGAAAACAATATTGGTATTAATGGCCTTCAGAGCTACACGTCCTGGTAGTAATGTCATGAAATGGTTTGGGCCTCCACAGCAGAGACTCAGTGTACTATTTTTTAATTCTCATACAGGTCCTGATCTGTGTGATTTGGTTGACAATATCCCCTCCTTTCCCACACATGAATATGGATTGTTTTCAGGAAAAGATAATATTGGAATGTAACTTGGGTACAGCTATAGGTTTTTGGGCTGTTAGGTTATATCGCATCGGTTTTGTTTTGGCTTTTCTGGGTCGGAAGTTACCTGGTAACTTTTATGAAGCCAAACTCATCACATTCAGCATGCTCATATTCTGTGCAGTTTGGATCACCTTCATACCAGCTTATGTCAGCTCTCCAGGAAAATTGACTGTTGCAGTGGAAATATTTGCTATGTAATCTCAAGTTTTGGTTTAATATTTTGTATATTAATTCCAAAATGCTATGTTATTCTTTTCAGGCCAGGTGAGAAGTCAAAGAAACATTTAATGGGAAAAACACCACATTAACTTGATGTGACAATTTCAAATAAAACCATCCCCATTTAAAACAGATCCTCTGAAAATCTCTATTTATTATTTATATGTTGGCTGTTGCTGATTTTAGTTGCCATTGGATTATGAAACATTTAGATCTTTGTAGTAGAGGCCTACAAATCCTCATGAGCCCAAGCAGAATTTAGACCCTACAGAAACACTTTGGTCAAAATCTTCTCTTTCTTTACTATCCTCTATATCAGGGGTTCTCAAATTTTATATTCAAAGGTCCAAATCTAATTTCTAGGTAAGATCAAAGGTCTGACATGATAAGAGATAAGCAAATCCCTTTTATTAAATTTGCTTACAACATACAACCAAAAGAAATGGCACTGTTTGCCTATAATTGTTTGCTTGTGAACCTAATCCACTCTCACTTTTGACAGTAAAGTGTAATATTCACTATAGTTTTACAGAAAGATTTAACAGTAACCTTGATTAACTTAATTACTTTTATGCCTCAACAAATAAAGTGGCGACGGCCAGGAAATAACACCTTCTCCGGTGACTCCTATAATGAAGCAGGTATTTAGCCCACATGTGCTCGCAGGATTACACATACATGCCCATTAGTCTTAGCGGACTTGCTAATGTGGATGCGAAGTCTGAGAATTGAACGTGACAATATTGCATCATACGTGCGCCGACTGACAATGTTGCTTCAGTTAATCTCAGGCCAGGATCGCCGTAAAAATCTAAAATATGTTATATTTTACAAAACTAATAATTTATTGAAACATACACTTGATTGCATTGTGTGGCACTATCTTGCACCAAATCAAAATGAATAAGCCAACATATACTGTGGCGATAAGATATAGAAAACTTATGACACTCAACAGCAGTAATGAAACAAATGTAGCCAACTACGCCACCCACGGGATCATGCCAATGGGATTACTATTGAAGATTGTTCAACACAGGTTTGTCAGTAACAGTCAGACGAGAACGGGAATCTCAATCAATATTTTATTTTCACATACAAAAAGAGATAAAAACCTGCGCAATAATCTAAAATCTAACATACAGCCCAACCGAGTTAATAACCCAACTCCCAATGGTGGGGACGGGCTAAAGGGGAACAAGAGAGGGGCCCTATCTCAAAATGCTCCACACATATACACACAAACCAGTGCTCAAAGAAAATACACACCAGAAAAAATACACACCGTGCCAGGCACCCCAATCACAGGCCTCCGCAAATATGAGCAGCCCCCAATGGAATCACATCAGCAGAGCTTGGAGATGGGGAGCGTGCTTAACGCCTGTGAGCAGCAAGGCTCGAGGCAAACGAAGAGTGTGCGGAACGCCTTAAAGCAAGACGGAGGAGTGCTTAATGCCTGTGAACGGCAATGCTTAGAGCTAGATGGAGAACATGCTTAACGCCCGTAAGCCACTAGACGCACACTTCAGCCGGGCGCAGAAAAGCAAATCTCGCACAGTTAGCTCGCGAAATGTTTGTCTGGACCATGAGCGTGCTCAGACTACCACCATGCGGACGCAACGGGAACGAGTTTCCAGGGCAGAACTCCCAAATAACCATTTCCCAGGTCTTTTATGCAGCCCCAAATCATAGGCACCGGGCGACAGCTGGACTAAAATAATCCCCATACCGGAAACTAACTAGCCAATTAAATGTCAGGCTACAATTGCATCAGTGCATTCATAATATGATGTGTGGACTGGGTCCGGAATGACTTGCAGTTCAGTCCGGATACAGACCGGGGTCCGAACTTTGAGAATTGCTGCTCTATATCAAGTGTCCAGTCCTGGATGGTTGGTGATTCCCCTGTTGAGTTATATGGCAGGAGAGGATTTCGGCAGAAATTGACACCAAGAAGACGTTGCATGCAACGTTTTTTTGACGCCACTCGAACGCCAGCCAACCGAGCGCTGGGGCTGAACACCCGTGTGGACGCGGTGTGGATTTGTTCCAATGAGCAGAAAAACAGTCGGCACTCAGTCCACACTCACCTGACACCACGAACACCCAAAAAAAACCGGCCTGATTCAGACGTCTGTGTGGATGAGGCCTAACCCATACTACGAAAAGTGAATAGGTTCGACCCGAAGTATGTTGCCATGGCACTTTACGCAGCGTCTCAATCCTGCTCCGACCAGAGCCGTAGAGAGAGAGAGAGTTGCGACACTCTTTGATCTCGTCGTCATATCCGGTCACATGGTCCATGTAAGCCGCTATAGTTCCAAACAAACGCTGCACTGCCATAGTCTTGCATTGAGCTGACAGCAGTATTTTAAGTAGTGAGTGGTAAATATTAAAATAAACCAGTCACGAGTACACGTGTAACTATTATATATTTCCTGCATGTTATCAATGTCAGTTTTATACTGAAAGTTCATGTTTTATTTTTAGAGGGAAGGTTTGTAGCGTTGGCATCTACGCATTAGCGCCTATTTACATAATGCTAGTATATATTGCATGTTCTAATGTTCAACATTATATAACTGATGCATCATAAAAACATTATAGGATTTAAAAAAATGATGGCCTCATAAACCTGCCCAAAATGGTAAGAGATGTCAGCATTGTTGATATTAGTGTGTTGGCATTCAGTGTACTTTACTGTCTACAGTCTATCCACACATCCTTGATGTTAATATGATATCAATAATAATATAATATTGATAGAAAAGTGTATCAAACAGATATCACAGAAGAACAACAAAAGGCAACCTGCAGTTTCAGGCAACACTTAGCTCATGGAAAATTCAACGAGAAGAATATGAAAAATCAAATCACTTTTATTGTCACATAATTTATCATTGGTACACAGGTACAATACATATGTGAAATTCTGATGTGCAAGTCTCCCTTAGCAGCTGAGGTATTAAAATAAATATAAAATAGAAGGAAATAAAGGACACAGAATAGAAATATACGACATTTTACTATAACTTGACTGAAGTCTGAGACCTAACAGCAATGGCTATAACCAACATTTTACAGATAAGTGACACCATGGTTGTGTCACGGTGGTGTTTTGTGTTTTCTGGGTTTCTGGGTTTTTGTTTCATGGGGTGGCCAGTAGGGGTCACACCCGTTCCAAGTATGTCTGTTCCTTGTTTCCTGTCTCCTGAGTTCCTTATTAGTTTCACGTGCCCCTTGTTCCGTTCTGTCTAGTCATTGGTTGTTCCTAGGTTCTGTTCATGCATATATTCTGTCTTGTGTTTCTGTTCGTGGTCCGGGCATTAAACGTACTAAACGTCTGTAGTTCTGTAGTTGTAGTTACTTATTTCAACGTCTGTAGTCTGTATGTATATACATGTCCTCAGTTGTAAATAAAAGTCACGGTGAAGAAACCTGCTACGTTCATGGCTTTCTGGTCGCCCCGGAGCTACGGAGCTCCCCCTGTCTGGTCCCAAGAAGAAGAACCAGCGCCGCCGGCCGCCGCTGTGACAGGTTGGCTGTGCAGCATTTGGCTGTACCAATCGGTCTGAAAAAGGATTCCACATGTATGGTGTCCCTAAGGACACAGGCTGAATAAAAAAATGGATGGTAATGGTCAGCAGAAAAATCTGGACATTACCGAAAACTACAACACTAGAAAACTCTGTCAAGTACATTAAATTTAGACAGGTGGAACAGATAATTATGTCTTCTTAACATTTTAAAGGGCATCATGCTTTTAAATGTAGAGTACAATGATGGCAGAGATATATTTTAACTGGCCATTTGGTGTATGTGTGAAAACTGATCTACAAGCCTCACTGCAGGTACACTTTGAAGATGACCAATTCATTTCCACAAAAAAGGCCAACTGTAGCTCAAAGCAGATGCTGCCCCCACAATCTTCATACACCACCTAAGCCTAAAGGAAGGAAGGCCCCCTCAAGAAGATTATCAGAAATGATACTGAATCAAATAAATGGTGAATATAACTATTGTTCAACGTCAAACTTTGGTATGATGTAAATGGAAAGCCTACATTGTTTACATTTAATATAATCTAGACAACAGCATATAGAAATCACAATGAAATCATATATATTCTATCAATATTACATCTAGAGCAGAGAGCTCACTCATTCACAAGTGATACACACATCCTGATCACAAACTTAGTTCCACTCTTTGATGGCACAGAATTAGCTCTCTAGGTTAAGGTAAGGTAAGGTACACTTCATTATCATCAGCAGTTGAGTACAAGTACATAGTGAGATGAAATATGAGATAAATAATTTAACATTAACAATGGCAGCAGAGTATTGTACATGACAGGATAATAAGACTAGTGTATATTGCACATAGATAATTAGGAGTTCTGTGGAGTAACATACAGATAACCTTGTACAGTAAATGTTATACAAAAGTATACATGGGCTGGAAAGAGATTATTAACAGCATAACACATATTATTAACACATATTCAAAAATGTATGAAGAATATTTAATCAGGAACACATTATGTTAAACAAAACCCCACAGAGACCCGACCAAATATGTATTGCTATCCTGCTTAAATAAACATGTTTTTTGTTTGAAATTCGTTACTGAAATGATAACAACACTTTCGTTTTAGGCTCCACAGCTGGCACAGATATCGAAGTTAGCAGTTTATGGCCGGAAGACCTGTCGAGATAAAAATGAATATTTACAGTGAATACATTAAACAATCTCAGTATCGACTACATAAAGGACAGCTGAAATGGGACATATATTGTATAACTTAAAAAACATGGTAATTTTATCAGCTTACTGCTCAAATGGCATCACAAACAGCAATAGAAACCAACGTGATCCAGCGGCGTGTGACTGCTATTTGGAACCCGGAAGTAGGCCGGAAGTACCGCCCCCATTGCTTACAACGGGACCCAATGGAAGTGTCGCCACTCTATTTTCTCTACTGCTCTGGCTCCGACTAGAATATGTTCTGACTTAAAACGCGGTTCAGCGTAGGCCTGCCCCCCACAAGCCCCGCCCTTCCACACTTCTTCGCAGCCAGTGGTGTGTCTGGAAGATCCGGAGGACCTCAGCACCTGAATTGCGATTGGCTCTCTCCGCAGGACAAGGGTTTTAGAGACTGCCAGAATCATTATTGTCATTTTTATTAAGTTTTTAATTTTATTGTAAAATATTCTATTTGAACAGGCAAAGTGAGGCTTAAACTGAACACAATTATTTCAAAGGGCAATTGGAGTGCATACACATCCCTATCAGGACACCCCTGGGAGAGCATGAGGGTGATTATGTGAATTGGAAATCAATGTACAGGTATCTTTCATCATGTCCTAATTGATCTGATATATGGGCTATGGACAACATGATGTCCTACATTAAGTTCTCCTTCTCTCCACTTATTGGATCCACATATATTGATTCAAGATTCTTTATTTGTCACATGCATAGATATACAAGTACGACACGCAGTGAAAGTATCCTGAACATGGTGATTTGTATTTTGTTAGCCTTATCCTTAATCCATATTGGTTATGACATTAATGTACTGTCTAAAGGGCATCTCACATTTCTTCCCGGTGTTTCTGACAAGTTTTCAGTCGTTTTCTCACACACATTCAATTCAATTCAATTCAGTTTTATTTATATAGCACTTTTTACAACCAGGTTGTCACAAAGCAGCTTTACAGAGT
>JBBPCX010070267.1:0-10745 GCA_037974365.1 Hydrocynus forskahlii | reverse complement strand
GAGAGGCAGGTGAGATACAGTGAAGTAGAGAGGTAGGTGAGAGACAGTGAGGTAGAGAGGCAGGTGAGATACAGTGAAGTAGAGAGGTAGGTGAGAGACAGTGAGGTAGAGAGGCAGGTGAGATACAGTGAAGTAGAGAGGCAGGTGAGAGACAGTGTGTGTGGAGGTCTACATCTCGGCAGAGAAAGACAGGCCGAAGGCCGTGCACCGGACGACCGTTCTGGACTTTTCCAGAACATACAGATTGCCAGTCTGCCCCTGCCAGGTGCCGTGTTCCTGGCTGCCCGCTGCTTCACTTGGTGAATGGGTTAAATGCAGAGAGAATTTCATGCTGTTCACACTGTGTGCTGTGGTGTGTTCACGTATGACAGAAAGGTCACTTTAAAAATCCTGCTCTTGAATACCCACTGCCACAGTTTCAACTGATTCCTGTCACAAAATGTTCAGTCCCCATGAGCTCAAGAGGGGATGAGTAGGATGAGGTGTGTTGTGTCAGTTATTTATCATTATTTATCTATATATCTATATATTTACTCAAAGACATCCTTGTATTTTTTATGCAGTCTTGAGGAACAGTTCTCCAGGCCTCCTGAAGGACTTTAAAAGACTCTCATTCTAGTCCCTGAACCGGACCAGCTACTTGTTTTGGTGCAGATGATTCCAGATGATCAGGCGGTGATCAGTATACTGGTGGTGCTGAATGCTGACACCCAGAAGAGACACCCAGAAGTTATAGTATAACCCTAATCACAACCTGGTCAAACCTGGTTGAAGTGACCAGATGACAGCCAAATTAAATAGCAAACTCTGACCCACTGAAACATGACAGGGTTTGCTGGGGATCTATGTTAACTTTCAGCGTGTGACCTAGGTATGAACACAGTGGCCTAGGTATGAATCATTCAAGCATAAAAAAGCACATCTAACTGAAGTCCTGAACCAGTGAAGAAACAGGAGCAGATGATTCCAGATGATCAGGCGGTGATCAGTATACTGGTGGTGCTGAATGCTGAGTGGTTGAAACTCCTTTATCTAGGCTCCCTATAACAGTTATAGTATAACTGTATAATAGTATCACAATCTGTTCGAAGCCTTGTTGAAGTGACAAGAGGACAGACAAACTAAATAGCAACCTCTGACCCACTGAAAACCGACAGTGTTTACTGAGGGGCTGTGGTGACTTTCAGTGTGTGAAGGGATGTGTTTTTTCACACAGCAGAGATCTGCAGGCAGTTCTTACACAAGGCCATTTTAACCACAGTCATGGAATTTTACTTTACAGCCAGGGGCCTAGTGGTTAAGGAGTTGCCCTGTGCTCACAAGAGTGAGGGTTTGAATCCCAGGATTGCTAGTGGCACCACTGAGGTACCCTTGAGCAAGGAACTGTCACCACACACTGCTCCCTGGGTGACTGCCCGCTGCTTCACTTGGTGAATGGGTTAAATGCAGAGAAAGAACTTCACATTGTTCACACTGTGTACTGTAGTGTGGTGTGTTCATGTGTGCCTATACAGGCTGCTTTATTTTACTTTTGCATTAGAAACTGCTGCACATTCTCTATGTCCTGTTGCTGCTATATTTGCACAATCATATACAGTACCTGTCAAAACACTGTTTTCATCCAGACTGTAGCTATTGTCCTCTGTACTAAATGTCGTACTGTCCAGTTGTTTTGTTGCTCTTGTGTTTTTCTTGCACCCTGTTTGGTCCTGTCTGCACTTGTGCTCTTTTGGTGTTTCTGTTTATACTTGTGTTGCACCAAGTAGGCTGTAGTAGGCTGTACTTCCTATGCAGACTTTGATTTTTAGAGTCTGCATCGACATGTTGGGCCTAGTCCAACACTAGGTGGCCTAGTGATTAGGGCGTTTGCCCTGCGATCAGAAAGTCGTGGGTTTGAAGTCCAAGACTGCTAAGCACCTATGAGATACACTTGAGTAAGGTACCGTCCCCACACACTGCTCTCCGGGCGCTGTGGTCCTGGCTGCCCACTGCTTCACATGGTGAAAGGGTTAAATCAGTCAAAGTCCGGTCCTGGAGGGTGAATCAGGTGTTTCTGAGCAGGGAAATCACCAAAACGTGCTGGGCCACGGCTCTCCAGGACTGGAGTTCAACACCTCTGGGCTAAATCCAGAGAAAGAATTTCATGCTGTTCACACTGTGTGCTGTGGTGTGTTCACATATGACAAAATGGTCACTTTACACTTAAGAGACTCAACAAGCTGATCAGGAGAACGAGCTAAGGGGTGGGTGAGGAACTAGACTTATTTGGAAACTGTGGCTGAAAGGAGAACGCTGTCTAGGCTGATCACCCTCTCCGCAGTGGCAGAACTGAGACTTTTAGCCACAGACTCACCAGCTTAAAGTGCTCCACAGAATGACACAGGAATTCCTTTCCTGCCACCGCCTTCAGACTCTACAACTCCTCTCTCTGTCACACGTCCACACAATAATCTGTGTAATAGCCTGCTGCTAATTTGTTATGCAATTTCTTACCAGATTTAAAGAATTATCGTTATGTCTATCACTATGTGCACCATTTTGCTATGAAATGCATCAGTCTGCCATGTGCAATATCTTGTGATGCTCTTATCGAGTGCTACCCGCAGATGATTAGGTTGTTTGGCCCACTTATCAGTGAGTGGACAATGCGATTTGAGGCCACACACAGCATCTTCAAGAAGCTTGGCAAACACACAAGTTGCTTCAAGAATGTACCCCTCTCTTTAGCCTCAAAACATCAGATGATGATTGCTTACCATCTTAGCTCGCCATGTCTGAACAAGTCTGACATAGAGGTCTCGACTGTATCCATTTTACCTGTAGATTTGCTCAAAGAGGAGATTGCACAGGTGATCAGGTATAAAATGAAGTAATTCAAATTGGCACTCCACACCAAATTCAACAACAAGAAATCCTCAGCATCTCTTTCTCCGGTCAGAACATTTCCCTTTCTAAAACAGTCACCAACCTTGGTGTTATTTTTGATCCTCAACTCCCCTTTGAAAGCCATATCAGGCACATTTGCAAAACCTCCTTTTTCCACCTCAGAAATGTTGCTAAACTCCGGCCCACACTCTCCCTCTCTGATGCAGGAAAACTAGTGCATGCCTTTGTCTCCTCAAGACTGGACTATTGTAACGCGCTTCTTATCGGGATTACTGACAAGAACATTCAAAAACTCCAGTATGTTCAGAACAGTGCTGCCAGGGTCCTGATGAGAGGAAACACGAGCACATCACCCCGTCCTCCGTTCACTTCACTGGCTTCCTGTTTCTGCCCGGATCATCTACAAAATCTCCCTGCTCACCTTCCAGTGTCTGCATGGTAATGCACCATCTTACCTAAAAGAACTCCTCACCCCCCACTGCCACTCACGCACTCTCCGCTCCACCAACACCCGCCTTCTTGTCCCTCCCAGGACTCGCTCCCGCACCACTGGAGATAAGGCCTTCTCCTGCGCTACTCCACGACTGTGGAACGCCCTACCTTCACATTTGAGGGCTCCACAGACTCTGACTTGTTTTAAGAAAAACCTGAAGACATTTCTTTTTAGCCAATGTTTTTAATGATTGTTTGCTGTGTTTTTTATTTGTTTATTTATTTTTTTTTTTTTTGTCTGTATTTTTTTGTAAAATGTAAAGTGCAATATAAATAAAATGTATTATTATTATTATTATTATTATTATTACTTTTAGTTATGTTCTTTTTTTATTGCCTGAATGTTGCATTTTAGGCAGACACAGTTTGTTTACATTTTGTGTTAATATTGTCTGAAGAAAATTTCCATATACTGTATACCTGCACCTCGTTTTTTCACTTTCAGCATAACATGATGTGTTGCTTAAGTGGTAAGATCTATTCTCAACCTCAAACTTGGTTTTTAATGTAACTTATGTCTGTGATTGTTCAGTGTAGTGTTGTTTTTGGCGGCCTGTCTTAATTTTAGTTTTAGTTTAGTCTTTGCGTCAAGCTGTCATTTGAGTTTTTATTAGTCTTAGTCATGTCCAAACTCTTCTTAGTCTAGTCAAGTTTCAGTCGACTAAAAGTCTGAGCATTTTAGTCTTATTTTAGTCAGAATTATCCACAACTATTTTTGTCTAGTTTTAGTCAATGAAAACTGATGACATTTTAGTCTAGTTTTAGTCAATGAAAGTTGTATTTTAGTCTCTTTTTTTAGTAATGCAATTCTATTTAACCCAGTCAATATAGTATAAGTACCTAGTAGAATAGACGAAATCTAAATTTTCTTTTAGTCAAACCTATTTCACAATTCAAACAAGGTTATCTTATTATTATATTATTGTTACCCTACAGACTCAAGAATTCTGTACATCCATTCCAGACATGGAAGACACTCTGATTTGAATTTAGGACATTTATTTTGCCAACCAAACATGTTAGAACTTAGAAGCACTTAAATAAAATAAATAAATAAATAGCATCACATCACTAAAAAGTGCAAATAAAATAAAAATGTGTGTATCTATTAGCATAAAACCCACATTTGTAAAGCTGGTAAAAGTCTTCACCTTCAGTATGTTGGCCTGAACTTACCAGAATTTTTTTTATTCCCAAACAAATATAGTATACACAACCAAATCAGAACAATTTAGGATCAGCTTTTTTGCATGGATATGGGAAAGGCTGCTTATCAAAATGCTGTGAGTGTGTGTGTGTGTGTGTGTGTGTGTGTGTGTGTGTGTGTGTGTGTGTGTGTGCGAGTGTGTGAGTGTGTCATTTCTCTCTCCCTGGTACTTTAATGGCCCTGCGTCCGAATACTTTTGGGCACTCTAGATAGATTTAATGCACAGTGCCCCTCCGTGGTCACTGGTCGACCGTCCTGATACTTTTTTCTCCGCTCCCTATCGTACAGGAAATAACGTCTCGTCTGGTCAACGAAAATGAAGAGACATTTTAGCATAGTTTTTATTTTGTAAACCACGTTTAGTCTCGTTCTTATTCGTCAACAACGTTACATGATCTATTTTGTCATAGTTATCGTCACATGACCAGCTTTTATGTTGCGTCTCGTCTCGTTTCTGTCACGTGATAAATGTTCGTTGACATCGATATTTAGTCATAAATTTCGTTGACGAAAGCAACACTAGTTCAGTGGTATGACAGATAGAAGGAGAAGATTTAATGAGGCTCAGATAGAAGGACGTTGAAATGAAAATGTAAAAAAAAAAAAAAAAACTAATGAACAAACATGAACTAGTTCATGTTTTGAGCTGTGAACTTGGTTCAATAAAAAAAAAAAAACTAGTTCATTTTTATTTGAGTGAACTAAACTTTGAACTTGTTCTTTTTCAGTGTGAACTGGCACAACACTGCACTCTTGTGACACTCGGTGAACTTAATGATATTTACCCACTTGTTGACTACAAGATTGGAACATCCCGCATGGTGACTTTGAAAAGGCATATTATGATAAAAGGCAGGCTTGCGTTTTGTTGTATATTGTATATACCTACGTTTAACTGCAATTTTGTTGCATTTTGTCACATTTAGGTACTTGTTTTATTCTATTTTATGTTACCTTGATTCTTATTTTAGCCTCGATTCTTATTTTGATTCTTATTATGTTATTATTTTATTTTATTTTATTTATTTTATGTTAGCTTATTCTTACTCTCACCCTGTATTACTTTCCCACCTTTGTATTGCAACTGTTGCACAGTAATTTCCCTCTGGATAAATAAAGCTTCTTGAATCTTGCAAATGGGAAATTAGTAATGATATTCAATTTTAGTCTTTTGTCTAATAAGATTAAATACAAGGATTCTAGAAATGTTGATCATTTTAGCTGCTGAAATGTCTTAAATTCCTGGCTGCTGTCCTATTTATTTATTTTTGTATCAGTGTGCAGAGTAAAGGCCTCTGAAGATGGGGACACCTGTGATCCTCAAGATCATCTTGACTGACGGCAGCTCTCAGAGGTTGACTCTCCCATATGGACTCCCTGCATCTGTTGACGACCTTATGGTTGAAGTTAAGACACAGTGCGGACTTGAGGGCATTTTCAGACTTCAGTTCATGGATTCCTTGTTCGGAAAGGAATTCCTTAATCTTACCTCTATTTTGGAAGTTGAAGACAGAGGTACTCTTAAAGTCACTGATATGTCAAGGCCCACCTCAACTCTGCATGATGAGGTGCCTACTGTTTCCAATCCAGTCCAGATACCCAAAGCACTGAGTCCTTCCTCTTTTCATGACTCTTCATCACTATCAAGTGGACCTATGGATACAGATGTACTGTCATCATGTGACTCCACAAGCTCTCGATCCTCTTGGCCTGATGCCTTTTATGTAGCACAGATCTCCTTTGATGCTGAAATCAAACTTCAGCAGGTGAATTTGGCTTATATTAAAAATGGAACTACACTTATTCCAGACCCCAAGTTGAAATCAGCCATCCTTGATGCTTTGGTGCAGGAAATCGTACAATATAAAGTCTATGTGAGAGATAAGGAGATGGAACAGGTAGCCCAGAGTCTTATAAAACAACATCCATGTTTAACTGAGAAACTACTGCACACACACATAAGAAAGCTGGGCTGCCCAGAGGTGACGGTGAACTCTTTAAAAAACAAACCTGCAGGAAAATGCAGTGCAGCCTTTGATGTCAAAAAGGCCAAGAGAGCAGAGGCGACTACCCATCAGCAGAAACTGAGGAGAGTCTGGAAGCCATGCAGAAAGCTCTTCTCTTGGATGTAAAGAAGAACAACCACCAAGAGGTTGTTAAAGTCAAGATGGAGAGGCCTTCGCCCACAGAAAACACGAAACTGTTCAAGATGCACCATCTGTTTGAAGTCAGTGAGGTAAGATTGTCATACTTTTTTGTTTTTACTGTTTTCCCCCTCTCTGTTGTGATAAGTTAAGATTTTAAGTACACTAGTAAAACTACTTGCAAGACTGCATGCATTTATTTAAACTTACCCTCTTACATCTTCTGAGTGCCCTGGTCTGCTGTGATTGTCAATCTCTCCCATTTTTACTATTTAAAAAGATTTGTGCTTATGTTTTCAGATTAATGCTGAATTCAAGAGAATTACTACTGTCCCACTTCAGTCTAAATTCCTCAAAACAATCTCAAAACAATCGTTGCACAAATGTCTAAGGTAAGTTGTTCAAGATTCTTGAAATTGGAAAACATACATTTTGATATTGTATTTGATATTCATGTTTTCGTCTCAGGTTTAACCTAGTTTCTACTACTGCTTTATCGACTTTACCCATTTTTATCTTTACATTTACTGTGCTTCTCAGAACTTAACATGGTTACAGTGCTCACACCAGTTTCTGAACCCTGGTAGTCTCAGAACTTTGTATCAATGTGACAGTTACTGGTTTTCTTAAAAGTGATTTTTACTTCAGAAAAATTCCCGTCCTTTCAGTGTGATGGTGTAGATGTTGGATGAGAGTGCATCATTAAAGTAAAATTTTCTTGTTTAAATGTTACTTGGTTTTTTGCCAAAGTAAACAAAATTCTAAACATGAATTTGTTCTAGTTAAAGATGTTTCAATATTATCAATGCTTTTTGCCCCCTAAGACTTTATTAGGGATCATCTGCCTATTCTGTTTTGTCTCTTACAGGACATAGATGGAGATGCCATGATTGAGGCCATTGAAGACACCACTGTTGGGATTTATGTTCTCAAAGAACATGCCTCAAGAGATGAACCTGAGGACGTTGGTATTATTCTTGAAGGGATCAAGGTTTTGAAAGATCTTGATAATGTAGCATTGGCTGTCGCTATGCTGTTTGGACTTGTATATGCCCTGAACCCCTTGCAGGGACATCCGTCAGATTATTATTATTATTTTTTTTGCTTTAATCCATGAGTCTGCATGAAACATACCAACTGCACAAAAGTACTACACACAACCCCACTTGAAGTGTTTACGTATATAATTAAGCTATCCCCATGAATACAACAACATTGTTTGTATTGTGATAAATTTGTTCTAATTCAACTGCTGATGGTTAAGTGTGTTAGTCAAGTGTTGACCATGGTCACAAAACTGCCTAGAGTGCAGATTTTTCTGAGAAGCCTCAATATAGTTAATTTGATACAGCGTCTTTGCCTTTTTTGTAGAAATCAATGTTTCTTCATGTATTTCTATGCAACCCTGGAACTGAAACCCACAACACATTTAACGAACCAAGTTAAACTCAGGGAAATAACCTGTGTGCCAGGGACATGACTGAATAGCTTTACGCGTACATAATACATTTAGATATTTGACTAAGAAGTCAAGGTTAAGCTACTGCAAAAAATAAGGTACACTAAACATGATGATATTACATAAATACAACATGATACATTTGTATTAAAGTAATAAATGAGTGGTGTGTTTATCCACCACAGTTCTTAAGAACATTTTAAAGTGAGTAAATTACATTGGATTAATAAGCAATCAGGAATTGTGAAAAGGGAGAAGATGATGTAAGTTTGTCACATTCTGTTCATGTGGGACCAATGTACACATTAAAATGAAGTAAAGTCAAAGGATCTTTTTTATCAGAGTACTTGAATAACTGTGTGCATGACAAATAAAAGTTGTGGTTAGGGTTGGACATTGCTTGTCCTGGGCTGTTATGCATGTATGTCTTTAGCTGGATGAACACTACGGGCACATTTACAGCAATCAGAGGAAGACTGGCTGTGATCCTGGTTTGAAGCTCTGGCGACCAAGGCTGCCGACCTTCCAGGGTCATCAGCAATCCGCCCAGTTGGTCGTGTAACAAAGGGGAAAGGTAAAGTCCACAAACCACTGCAACCCTGCAGGACAACAGACTGAGATCAACCTTCTGGGGATAATTAATGTTTCTCCAAAGTTAATGTTACACCAGTATCCTGGTAATCTTTACACATTAAAGTAACCATTAAAAAGTTACTTAACTTTAAATGATTCAAGTAAATTATTATTTACTTTTTTTAAATGAAATCTTGCACACAGTAACAATTACTTATTGTAAGTAACATATTACTTGAGATATTATTCATCAAGATTACGATAAATGGCAATAGTATGAAAAACAACTTAACATATACATGTAAGTACAAAAAAACAACATATACAGGTAAGTACGCAGAGGATTAGACAATTACATTACATTATTAAAGAATTTACACAAAAATGACATATTAAAAGTAGCTGCTCACACCTTGAAAACTGAGAACAGCTCTGGCCAACACACTTAGCATTGCTGCATACAAGCCAGAGCAGGTCATTAGTGTGGACAAAACATCACTGGTCTCACTGGTCACCACTGGTATCAGCAGAGGAGGAGGCTAAAGACCAGATTTCTCTTCTTATGGGACTGTCCTGCAACCCTGTTATTGATTAACTGCAGTCTAACAATATATTGTGGGGATTGGTTTGTTGAAGTGCACTGTGAACAACAGACGCCATGCTGGGCTCCTTGGTCCTGGTTTGGACTTTCATCTGCCTCCTCTTCCTCTTCATCAGGATCCAGAGACCCAAGAACTTTCCTCCTGGACCCCGACCTGTGCCCATATTCGGGAACCTGTTTCAGCTGAACATCAGCAACCCTCTGAAAGACTTTGAGAAGGTACAGTACCGTGTTTTCTTAATGCTGGCCCATGCCTAATCTAGGCAAAGTACTGTTTTGTCATTGGTGAGTTTTCTAAGGGTTTTCCGTACGAGGATTCTGATGTTTACAAAAATCTTTTTGATGCTAGAAATAGTCTATACTTTTCCAAAAGGACCTGGAAATTTACGGACTATTTGTTGAGTTACAAAAAACAGACCAATTTTCCAGAAATTTGCTTAATTGGCACTAACCAGAAATTTGCTATCCCAGATGTTTTACTATCAGTTAATGATAGTCTGGGATTTTCTTTCCATTGAAGACTGAGATAAGAATGAGCTTCGATTCATTTAAAAAAATATGTGCAGGCTTCAGGCGTACAGGCAAAGTCATCTGTTCCAGAGACCGTTTATTTAGGCCATTTATTCTAAGGACTCATTTAGTAGCATGCATGTGCAGGTACAAAAGCGTCTTCCAATTTAAGACTCCATTTTGCATTATAATAAATTGCTCTTGTTCACTGTCAAGATTATAGACTGTGTGATGCTTCCCATTACATCCTCAGTGTTAAGATGAATAGCCAGACTTTGTCATTTATTTTTTATTTTTTTGGGGGGGGGGAGGTTCAGAAATGAATTATGGAAAAGTCAAGTATTTCATTGTTTAAAAACTGTTAGAAGCTACAACCTAGACAACATTTCACATGGTGAAAAAGCTTTTAGTGCCATGTTACTCTTTTAAATCTAGCCTACACAAATATTAGTTCAGATGGGGTGAAATAAAGACTTCACCAGAAAGCAGTTCATGAGGAGCCCAGGTCTCCACTCGCTAGAGGAGTCCTTACTGAATGGGGGTTAACCAGCCAATGTTTAAACATTCTTCCACTCTTCATGTAGTGATTCTCTTTCGCTTTGGAAAGAAAATGCAAGCATCACATAGAAAACCTAGTGAAAATTTGGCAAGTGCATTTTGGGTAGAAGGACAGCAGCACTACTATATAAACACTACCCTACTCTCTGTTGAAAAAAACAGAGAACAGGCTGTATAAAAACAGTGAATTAAATTACAACTTTGCGCAAAAGCTTCGGTAAAACTTTATAATAACTAAACCCTATGAATCATTAGTTAAGCATTGGTAAATAGTTAATTAATCATTTATAAAGCATTGTTCCTGCATTAATAGAC
>JBBPCX010070266.1:0-10748 GCA_037974365.1 Hydrocynus forskahlii | reverse complement strand
CTCAGAACTCAGAGTGTATCAGTAAACTCTGATTTCAGTGAATATAAACGGTGTAAAACAGTCTAGAACCGGTGTTTGTTCTCTAACACGCTTGCTGTTTGCTGCTCTTTCTCTAGACACGCCGCTGCTCGGCCACTCTCCGGAGCCCCTACCTCCCTTCTTCCCTTCCTCTATCTATCTGTTCTTGTCGTTGTAACTATGGCAGTATTTTGTATTGAAGTTTACCGTGTTTCTGTAATAATGAGAGATTCATCTCTTGCAGGCAGATGGTGCTGTGGTTGATGAGGCTGGCAGAAGTGTATTAAACCTTTAGAACCCTCTGATCTGGCTGATAATTCTCATACCTAGACCATCTGTTCAAAACTGTACTGTACTCTTACTGCTCACAATTACAGAAAGAAAGTTAAAAGAACTCAGTCCCATCAAGCGAATGTGATTCTGCATATATAAGGAAAGCCCAGAGTGTTTGATTGATTCAGGTGTGACTTTGTTGAGTTTGTTGAGTTCCCACGGCCTCCACTTTACAAATGGGCTTTTAGTGTTGGAGGCTTAGGCACAATGCATCTGCCTGCATGCAGCCCCTGACTGCAGCAGTTAAGTGAGTCCCTCTCGCTTGAACACCTGATCTCACCGAGGCTTATGAGTTGTAGCAGGTGTGCTGGAAGAAAATTGCTTCTTTATAGCTTTGCTAAAAATATATCTCTCTTGAGTACATTATGTTTAAAGCTCCACTCAGTTTGGTTAAAGCGTCTTTTTTGTAGCTCCCAGTGTCAATTAAAAATAAATAAATAAACATGTTCTTTTCTTATTCACAGTCAATTTTGAAACGTCAGTTTATAATCTAGGATTAGAACTTGTTTATGCATTCCACAGTAAAGTAATTATACCCACTAATTTAATGACTAAAGTAAACTTAATAATATAATTTTTTATATGCCGCTGGTTCAAGCACTTTCATCAAATTACACTTGCCTTTATATTAACATGCGCTTGTAATCTTTGGATTGAGCACTCATTTGGGTTTCTCTGGTTTGAGTAATCAATCCAAAAATTTCAGACACGCAAATATACATGTTTTCACCCAAGCCCTCAGACTCCTCAACACACCTGTAGGTCTGTGGAAAATAGGATGTAGTAAAATGTTACTGGGTACTGAGCCATACAAAGGGCTACCAGTTTGATAAACTAGAACAGAGTTTACCTAAACTTATCTAAACGTCATGTATGATAAACATGTTTTAAATGTTTTTTTTTTTTAGATATTGTTTCAAATTTATATAAATGCAAATGTGATTAAAGAAGAATAGAAACAGGATAAAATTAAATGTTAGAAGCTACTCACTGGTGAGTTGTGCTATTTTTAGAACAGGTCTGCGGGCTACTCAGGTGGTCCTTGGGGGCATCCTGGTGCCTGCGGGCACCATGTTGGTGACCCCTGCCTTAGAAAAACATCTGCAATACTATGGTAGATGGTTGTGTAGATTATGAAGCTATCTTTGTTAACAATAACCAATTTATCTTAACAGTGCAACCTTCCATGTGTAATTAAAAACTCCAAAAGTGCAGTTCCTGGAGAAAACTGCAATGATTGCATAGCTTGAGCAATTCCCAACTGGTTATTATGGTATCCCAGGTAGTTGCTAGGGAATTGATACCTTTTTGCAGTGCTATCCCAAGGTGATGCTGGGTTTTTGCTATAGTATGGTTGTGAAGGTTACATTTACATTCACGGCATTTAGCTGATGCTCTTATCCAGAGCGACGTACATCAGTGCTCAAGTAGTCCACAACTGTATCTTAGACCTGTAAAGCAAAACTTAAGTCAACATCCACCATTCAACTAAGATACTACACGCTCGGTACACCTAAACAACACCTGTCAAAGATACCTAAACAACACCTGTTAAAGAAGTCAGAAGATAAAACAAGGTTAGGAAGGAATGAGGTAAGGGTTTTTGGTTTAGTTTTTTTTTTGTTTTGTTTTTTTTTGGTGTTGTAAGCAAGCGAAATGAGAGAGATAGTTAGTCACCAAGGGGCTCCTTGAAGAGGTGGGTCATCCAGGTTCTACTGAGTGGTTGATATGTGGTTGTTAAGGTGCTGCTGTCAAGGTCCAGTCGGTTCTAGGTGATTGTGGCACCCCAGGAGGTTGCTTAATGCTTCCTAGGTGGTTGCAGTGGTGTTCCAGATGAATGCTAGCATGTTGTTACAAGATTGTACTGGTATCCCAAGTGGTTATTAGTGTGTTGCCAGATATCTACCATGATATTTTAGGTGTTTTTTACAGTTACTATGGTATTTGTACCCCAGCTGGTTGCTATTATGTTGTTAAATGGTTGCTAGAGTATGCAAAGTTTTAGCCTGATTATTGCTAAGTTGTTATAGTATCCCAGTTTTTTGCTACAATGCAGCAATGGTAGGGTTTGACGGGTAGTTGCAGTGGTTATTACATGCTTCGTTATCCCAGGTGTTGGTCAGGATGTTGACATTTGCTTGCTATGTTTAATATGTGGTTGAAAGGGGGATTCTAGCTCACTGCTATCATGGGTAAAAGAGTTAAAATCTGAGTGTAGAAGAGAGAGGGAAGAACAGGGCTGTTTTTGTCAAAATTCTGTGAAGCTTGTCACAGCACAGTCTGCTAAAGCATGCACTCTGTGGGCAGAGCATGGAAAAATCAGTTAGATGTCAGATGGTTGTTACTCCTTGTGGGTCCATATGTGCTTTTCATGTTTTATGCTCTAGCATTTCTTTGTTCATTTTGCCCATCTCTCTCTGGGAAAGTATTCAAGCCTTTGTCTGTCAAAACACTTTCTTGCTCTTGCACTCGCTCCTTCTTAGGAAAAATGATGGCCACTTCAGTGCATGTAATCAGCAGAACCAGGGAGGCTGAGAGGAATGAAACTCTATGTATAATTCTCTATGTTGAGTGAAACTCTATGTATAATGTATTCAGATATGTACTACGCACATCAACATAATCGCACAAAAGTGCTCCGTGGGGGTAAAGACCGCGGTCACTATATCTGTCTGTCTCTCTGTGTGTGGGCATGAAATATGCAAGCACAAAAGGATTATAGTACACGTGAAAGCCTATCGCCTCTCGAAGCAAGGTCGCAATACCATTATTAAGGAGCCCTTGGTAGAAAAATTGGAGAATAAGCCCAGTGTCACTTGAACCTCAACTCAGTGTGTTTCCCCGCATTCTTAACAACACTTTTGTCTTGCACAATCTGAGCATAATGAGATGGCTGTGTTTCTTTAACATGTCAGTGTTTCTTTAATGACATGGTGTATCACAGAGGCAAGCGGTATGACTAAGAGGGAGAGAGGAAAGAGAAAGGAGGAGGAATAAAATCGAAATTCAGTGCACTACGTTGACTTCTGAACATCAACATCCATAAATGCTTAGTGAACAGCTTGTTTGAAAAGTATGGACATTCATATAGAGTTGGACATGGACATTAATACAGAGTCCGTGCTGCTATGACCACCTCCACTCTTCTGGAAAGGCCTTTAGTGAAGTTGGGCACTGACATCAGGACTCACATTCACCGTTCCAGTTCATCCAAAAGGTGTTTGTTGGGGTTGAAGTCAGGGTTCTTTGCAGGACATTAATATAAAGTTGGTTCCTTCGTTGCTCCTATGACCATCTCAACTCTTCTGGAAAGGCTGTCGCCTAAGTTTTGAGACCTGGCTGTGGGGATTTCTGTTCATTGGTGAAGTTGGGCACTGATGTTAGGTGTTAGGGCCTGACTCACAGTCACCGCTCCAGTTCATCCAAAAGGTGCTTGTTGAGGTTGAAGTCCGGAATCTTTGCAGGGCATTCATATTCTTCCTCACTTCACAAAATCAACATCAACATCCATATATGCTTACTGAACATCTCATTCAGTAGCATGAACATTCACATAGAATTGGACATGGACATTGATAAAGAGTTGGTTCCATTGTTGCTGCTATGACCACCTGCGGGGTTTCAGCTTGGTTTTGAGACCTGACTGTGGGGATCTGTATTCATCCACAAGAGCATTACTGAAGTTGGGCACTGATATCGGGTGTTAAGGCCTGATTCACAGTCACTGTTCCAGTTCATCCAAAAGGTGTCTGCTGGGGCTGAAGTCAGGGCTCTTTGCAGGACATTAATACAGAGTTGGTTCCTTTGTTGCTGCAATGTCATGTCATATTTGCTACCATGCCAGTCATATTCTTTCTCACCAAACTCAACAAATCAGTTCTTTATGGAGCTTGTTTTGAGCATGGGGGCACTGCTAGAAAGTTGGAGTCACAGTTCTGCCACTGTAAGCTGCAGCATTATAGTTTCCTTTATCTGGAACCACTGGGCCCAAACCATGATAAAATGAAAAACAGCTCCAGACCTCTTCCAACAAACTTTACAGCTGGTACTGAGCATTCAAGCAGGTAAAGCTGTCCAGATTCTTCCAACAGACAGCCAGGTTCCATTGCTCTAGATTGCACATGGAGTGTGATTACAATGCCATGTCACTTGCTGTTGTATTCCATTCCATTCCATTCCATTCATTTGGCAGATGCCTTTATCCAAAGCGACTTACAATTTGAGGAAGCACTCCAGTTTCAGGACAGTGTGAACCAGAGGAGGGTTCTAAGTGCTAAAATCTTTATGTAGGAGCAGTACAAGAAGAGAGACTGTGCATTGGTAAAACATCTTTCGATACTTTCTATTGCCTTACAGCTTGTACCACATGAGCGACCCAAACAAACCATGCGACAAACACATTTGCGCATTTTTGCCCACATTCCCATTTACTCTCTACTCGTGTTTGTTTTTTGATCAATTAAAACTAGAATTTCTTCATATAACTGAACGGGACACTTCTTAGGTACTTTAAGTAAGCAATATAGTAAGTAAATGAACGGTATACAGAAAGGGTTCCTTGTGTTTGTGTTCGGCCACAGAACCTTTTTAGTTTCCAAAGGAATCTTTCAATGGATGAGTGAAGAGGAATCTTTTCATTATGTGAAGGATCTTTATAACTTTAAAAGATTCCTAACTCTCACACATCTCAAGGAAACATTGTTCTTTAGAGGACTAAAATGGTTCTGTGAAATCACTCAAAGAACCCTTTGTTTTGCCTTACTTTTAGGGGTGCACAGAGAGAAAGAGAGAGACAGAGAGAGAGAGAGAGAGAGAGAGCGAGCAATGTTCTGATGGATAAAGGCTTGAATACTTTCTCATGGTTGCTGTGTGGTGTCGTTCTGGTCTAGGCTGGAGGTCCATCAGTTCCCAGACAGCAGATACACTGCCCTGAGCCGCTTGCAGGAGATGCGTTAGAGTGTGCAACAGTTAGTGTTATTAAAATGAGTGATTTTAAAAGAAAGTAACAGAGAGAGAGGAAGAGAGAGAGAGAGAGAGAGAGAGAGAGACATATGTACATAGAATCACCACACATTTTTGTATCGTACAATTGTTGTTACATGAACCCATCCAGACATTTTATTAAATGAAATGTTGAAAACTTGTACAGTACATTCAAATCATTCATCAAGATTTTGATATTTAAGCCAACCTCACTGGCTTCAATTACAGTTTTTTTAACCTAGGTTCTGTCAACTGATCATTTTAAGCACAATTTTTTGTATCATACCAAACCTGTCAAGGGATGATACATATTAGGCAGCCAGTGAACAGTCAGTTCTTAACGTTGTTTTGTTGGAAGCAAGAAAAATGGGCAAGGATCTGAGTGACTTTGACAAGGTCCAAATTGTGATGGCTGGACGACTGGTTCCCTCCAACACAGCAGGTCTTGTGGGGTGTTCCTGGTACGCAGCGGTTAGTACCTACTAAAAGTGGACCAAGGAAGGGAAACCAGGGAGCCAGTGACAGGATCATGGGTGTGTGGGGAGTGGAGGCTAGACCACATGGTCCGATCCCACAGAAGAGCTACTGTAGCACAAATTACTGAAAACAAGGAGTGCAGCCACGTTATTGCAGACCGGTCAGAGTGCCCATGCTAACTCCTCTCCACCACTGAAAGCACCTACTGTGGGTACATGAGCGTCAGAACTGGACCAAGGAGCAATGGAAAAGGTGGAATGGTCACGTTTAATTTAAAATCATGTGGACGGCTGGATGTGCGAGTGCGTTGCTGACCTGGGAGAACCTCTGAAGAAGTTAATTAGTAGGTTGTGCAGATTGCCGTTGGAACTGGTCTCCACAGAAAGGTAGATGCACCAGGGTTGGTGACCGCTTCCATCAAACGCTGTTGACCTGCAACTGAGAAAGAAAGAGAGGAGAAAAGCTTGGAAACTTTCACTTCTTATGTTTCCTTTTCTTTATGTCTTCTTTATGGCCTCCCCCTCACTCTTCTGGCATTCTCACCTGCTTGCATCTCACCATCCATGTCGCTCTTTGGTTTTCTTTAGTTTTTCGTTCCCATTCTCTCATTTATCCTCTTCTTGTCTTGCCTACTCTCTTTTGCACAGCATTTTCCACCCAAAGTTATTCACACACCAAATCCTTGACCCCGTCACAGTGTCTGCATTTGACCCCTCCTGTTTGCCGTAGGTCTTAAGCGTATGGGAGACGCCGGGACTGGTGCGGCTGGTGGCCGAATCACAGCCAAGAGGGCAGAGAGATGGGTCGCTGTTTGTCCAGCTGGTGGTTAGGAAAAGAGGTTTTCGGGGGAGTAGTTCCACAACTTTGTTTGGGTAAATCAAACAGGACAAAGGGAGCCCCTGAAAACGGGGCCCATGTGGATGGCAGCAGCTGAGGGGAGTGTGGGAAATGGGAAAGAAACAGAGGTCACAGTGATCTGGCATGATATGGAAAGTGATTCTGAACTTATAAAATTCTACCGTCTGTCTTCTCCAGTGTTGTTTGGTTTTTCCTACCATATGACTGAACTAAATCTACTGAGTGTCACTGTTATTTTTATTAATTTAAATAGATTTTTTTTTTTTGCCAAACCATCCAATTACAATCAAATCAATAAAAAGAACTGTGGCATGGCTGTGTGCTGCACAGTGCAGTGCCACACACGGCACTTATCTAGTGTCGGGACGCCTTTAGACCCCACCAGCATTCTCGAGCAATCTTGTGGGTTCCAGACAGGTTTCAGAGGCTTATCACTATTTTAATCTAAATATTTCATTGTAAAACCAGAAGAAAAGATCTTTATTGGTTTGATTACTAACTAATTAATTACAATGGACAAGTAACATTAGCTAGAGACTATGATTTTGCAACTTTCTTTAAAAGCAGCTGTACTAAACATTAAAGCAATGATAGTGAAAACGATTAAAATGGCAAGTAATGATTAAACAAAGAGAAATTTTCAAAAATGCATTTGCTTATTTTTTTAAAATGAGCATTTTTTTTACATTCATGTGAAGAAGCTTAGCATGTCCTCAGACACTTGTTTAGTCAAGCTGAGCTCAGAGACAGCAGGCTAATCTTAGGCTAAGCTTTTTCTTCCACAATTTAACAAAAAAAAGGGAGCACTGCAAAAATGTTCAGTTTCTCAGGTTTTATCTTTTATAGGTGCAAGTATTGAACTGAACAACTTTGCTTTGGTTTTTAAGAACCGCTGGCAATATTTCTCAGAATTTCCAAATAAAAATACTGTTCTTTAAAGCATCATTTTAAAGTAAATGACAAAACACCACAATAAGAGAAACGATGCAGCGTTTACAGAACTTGAATAATTCAAAGAAAACAAATCCCTCGTTCACTCAAACAAAATGGCAATGTTTTTATACTTTTCCTCATTAAATAAGATGTGATTCAGGTGATCCCTAATCAGTCCCTCATAAAGCAGAATGAGGAATTTAACAGACACTGGCATGGAATGGTTTCACACTCATAGAGATGCTGATTTAAAAATAAACTGCAGTGCTCTCTTGTTTTTTTCCAGAGCTGTAGCAAAAGTTAATGCAAAAGCTAACACTTTATTAGTAATTTTTGCCTACCACATTACAAGCACAATGTCAACATTTGCACCAAACTGTTTACCCTTGTTCCCATACTGTGGCTGAATAGTGCGCAACGTAGAAATGAAAACACTGGCAGCTGCACCCAAACAGTATAATGTGTCCAATAAAGAGCCATTTGGGATCCAGCCACATGTGTACAACTCCACACTGGAGAAACGATGCATGCTTTCTAATGGCTCCTTACTCCTTATATAATGTGTTCTGTAAGTAGCCATTTGAGATTTTCCCCGGCTTTACTGCTGTTCAGGACAGATCCAACTAAAACACAGACATCTGAAGCTTGTAGGACATCCAACTGATACATTTTTTATTTGTTTTGCTGCAGTTTTACAGTAAGTCCTGCAGTGAGTAGTTGTGTATGATTAATGGATGACTATTAGTGGGGAAGCTCTCTAGCCTGATAACCACCTGATCAGTCTGGTTCTATTTAAGAAAATAAACCAGGTTCTTACTTCATGTAAGTTCACTCGGAGGTCCATGAGAGCAACGTAACTGTCAAAGATTATTCTGTTCACAGAGATTTTTAGAGACTTGTAGTAGTTTTATACAGTATTTATATATACAGTATTATATATATATTTATATATACAGTATTTTACAACAGCTGTAAATGTGCATCAGCCAATCAGATTTTAAGACAGGAACTAATCATTTTATATATAAAAAATGCAATACAATGGCCATGAATCAAAAAGGACTCTGCTGCTGTTACTAAGTCATGGAAGCTTTGTTACCATCGTAGAAGCATTTTAATAAACAGTATGATTAAATTAAATTAATGAAAAAAAAAACTATCATAAACCATCATTTTAGCTACAGTTGCTCATTTCAGACTGTTTTTCATCAGAATCTGCCTATCTGTAATGAAATCACTGTATTGGCCTGTAAACGTGTCTTTTTGCGATTGTTACAAATCAGCCAATCTGAAATGAGTGAGAGTAGCTAAAATGATGTTTTATGATACAATTATTCTTTCATTCATTTAATTATGAAATGAATTAAAAATGGCTCTCTACATTAACAAAGGTTCTATGATTTATAACAGTAGCAGAGCCCTGAGAGCAATATTTTTAAAAGATTCTTTAAAGAACTGTATATAGCAGCTTGTCCATCACTTAGAAGAAACGTTTCAGTATTCAAATAGTTCATTGAGTCGTGTTTAATTATAATTTATTCCCTCCTTTTTACCCTCATTGCTGATCTGAGTGCTGCTGTCGTGTTGTGTTGTATGTTGCGCCGATGGTCCAGGAGGACAATATTACTTAATGTTTATGATTGGGATGACAATAAAGCTCTACTTGACGTGACATTTACGTATTTTCTTTTATATGAATAAGTATGTTTAAATACTTTTATTCTGTACATTTAGCACCACTGTTACTTCCAGTCTTAACTGATAAGATTTTAACACAGGACCAATACTGTCCTCCATACTCCAACTCTTCACTTTATATATTTAACTTTAGTTATAAAGTGTCAATACATGGGATGATCTTACTTTAATGTTATTCTCATATTTTTTATATTTGTTCATTTGTATCTTCTTCTAATTATTATGTGTAATTATTATATGCAATATCTTATTTTTATTATGTGCAATAGTCTTACCATGTGAATATCACTACTTATGTCAATCTTACTGATCTACTACTGATCTCTATTACATACAATAACAGACTCCTAACCACTGTGTTATTGGTAATTAACTGTAAGTTTATCTGTAGTATTTATACTCCAGCATTTGTGTATATAGCATAGTGTATATAGAGTATTTTATTTTAGACTTTACATTTTATATTGTTCTTGTCTGTGTGTCTGTGCAGTTGTAACATAAGCAGTTTCCTTCAGTATCACTACAGTTTTCTCTTTCTGATTCTGAATCTAACTAGTAGCCTGTAAATCAATACTTGGTTACTGTAGTGAATCAGAATCAGAAAACCTGATCTAAAAAAAATGCTTATGTTGTGAATGCACAGACTCACAGAAAAACAGAAACTCAAACAATATAAAATATAAAGTCTAAAACAAATCCAATAAGTTTCATTACCAAGTCCAAAATGGAAAGGAGGGCAGTGTGTGAGCAATGTGACGGACAGGCAAGTGTTTGTGTGTGTGTGTGTGTGTGTGTGTGTGTTTGGGGGGGGGGGGGTTGATGATTGCAAGCAGGGTCAGCTTAGGAAATCGATCCACACACCCCTACCTTCTCCTCTCCTTTCTTCTCTCAATCTCTGCTCTTCTGTTTCTCTTTCATTATTTCCCACCCATGGACTTTGTCTGTGTACTTCCAGAGCCCTCCTCATCCTCAGACACTCTAATCCTCTCAGTGTCTCTCTCTCCTGCTGGTGCTCCATCCTTCATTGTCCATCTTCTTCCTACTGTGTCTTTGCCATTCACATCCCCAGGAGACCTCAGGCCTCTGACGTTGTTGGACCAGGTGTCGCGGCCTATAATCTACCCTTGGTTGGTCCTGCAGCTGAGCTGCATGCTAAAATTCCACAGAGGAACATCAATTATGATTTAGAGTCACTCTTAAGTACTGTTTGGACATGACACAGGACATCTGTAAGGTGACCTATTCGTACAGAGATGGAACACAAAAATACATGACCATTACACCAACAGGGACTTTAATGACATTGCATTCAAATCCATAGACTTTAATATGGAGTTGGTCCACCTTTACAGCTATAACAGCTTCCACTCGTCTTGGAAGGCTTTCCACAAGATTTTGGAGTTTCTGTGGGAATTTGTGTCCATTCATTCTGTAGAGCATTTATGAGG
>JBBPCX010070265.1:0-10749 GCA_037974365.1 Hydrocynus forskahlii | reverse complement strand
CACACTCACACACACACACACACACACACACACACACACACACACACACTCTGCTCCTAACATCACTGTTTTAATTGTTGCAGGTGTAAAATAATGTAAGAGTGTAGTTTAACATTTCCAAGGTAGAATAAATTATTAATATGTATTATTTTAACATTTTCTCTAAGCATGTTTTTGTTTGTAATGTTGAATCAGGTGTTGGTCAGTAGTGTATAAAACTACAGTGATGCACATTTTACACAGACTCACTCCACACACTACACAAGCAACAACCAGAAAAAAATGATGCGGTCTCTTATTTTTTTCATGGCTGTATTTATAAAGTATAGGATCTTCTGTATCTTTGCTGAAAAACTAGATGGCTGGTGGTAATGAGGGGGCGGCTAAGACTTCTTCATATAGTGTACATAAAAATAAAATTAAATTAAAAAAATATATATATATATATATATATATCAGTTAATGATAAAGAAGGCTGGCCGTCATCCACCTACGATCAATTAGATCGGTCCCAACTAGTTAAAATCCAACCAGTCTGTGACATTAAATTCAGCATTAAAGACAGAAAACGGTGGAAATTCTGGCAAATAACAGCTCTGGACCTTCAATTACAGAAAAAATTCCCAACTTATTGATGAGAAAAATCACAGGTTAGACATTTTCCTTCAATCCTCCGGCCCTGCCCCTGGTAGCCTTGGCCAAAAATGCCCAAACGTAAGTATAGACTGAACTGGAAGCTATTTATCTAAGCAATCGGTTTAGGCTCCAGTTAAACCCCCTCTTTGAATAAAGGGAGTAAACCAAAGGTGTGTTTAAATAATAAATCACCTCACGTTTACCACAGCAGACTCTGTGACTTCTACCCATGCTAGCAGAAACTAAAAGCTTTACAAGTTTTAAAACATCTAATGAACGCAAAGGACTGCACAGAAGGAAGGAAGAGGGTTTACCTTCATTGGGGCTGCACTGTTTTTCACACAAGCTCATGTTGCTGCATGTGCACAAGACTGGAAAATAAGATGAGCAAAAGTCACTTCGGAACATAAGGGTTTCATTGGATTGTATCGTATTAGTAAAAAATGTCTGCAGGGAGTTAACACTTTTTCACGGTAGCCACAATAAGACAAATTCTGCTTGTTTTGGTGGCGTCACTTTCTCTTCAGTTACTGGAGGAAAGCTTGATGGGAGACATCAGACTGGACGTTCAGCGATAGCAAGCATGTCAACAGCGATAAAAGCATTTTTTATGTTACCTTGTTTTTATGTTACATTTTAACGTGGCAGCTGGGTTTCAGCTGCCCTGCGAAACCAAACGCCTTAATTTTACCCCTGAAAATGACCTTCATATTGACTTTAATTTCCCACACAGAAAACGATGGAAAATTTAGGGAAAAGTTCACAGATCAAGGCTGTTCACAGATTAACTACTGAATTTTTCAAATTTGCCCCCTTAAACAATTAAAACCTCCTGAATTAACGCCTTAAATTTAAGATGAAGGGGTTTCACACTCACGCCTTAAATCTAATTTTAAGGTAAAAATTAAAGGAGTCGGTTTCACAAATTAACGGCCGCTTAATTCAGATGAAGGGGTCGTTAAAAACAATATATTTACACTTCGTAATCAAGCGTAATGGTAAATATGTTGATTCGTTTGAGACTACTTTTACTTCGCTTTTTTAAATAAGCAAATCCAGGTTTGTAACAAATGTTTTTACAGATTTACGCAGTTTTTATAATGCGTTTGTCCTTGCCTGCCTGTCAACTCAGACGAGACCAAACGAGTGACTGAGGGCGTGACTCAAACAAAACTACAACCAAACAAATGGATCTGTCACTGAAACTCTTTCAAGACGGCAATAAAAAAGACAGAATTCTGGCAAAAGAAGCCATTACTTCAACTGAAAATACCAAGAATAATACAAGCAAAGCAGTGAAGAGAGAAATTGTTGTCGGGGTGCGACTTTATCTAACTTTTCTTGAGTATGACATTATTTTATGGCCTAAGATCATGTTCATTGTTTGATAATTGCCATTTACAGTGATGAAGTGATAAAGTCCGGAAATTGCAAGGAATACACAAAGAGTGCTCAAGAATTCTGATGAGCTCTAAAGAACTCAGAAGACTTCTAAAGCTTCTAAAGTCAGACGAGGAAACTTGAGTACTCTGTTATTAAACATTTGCTCGTTTTCCAGGCCTCCTGGCTCATGTGTGCGTCTGTTCTAATGAACACGCAGAATCTAGATCACGGCATCAGGAGGAAACCGCTGTAAAAAACCACAAACCCGAAAACTTGAACAATTACAGTCAAAAGGTGCACGGCAACCCAGAGCTGTTCATTTGAAAAAGGACATGCAGCAAATTCATCACATTTAAAAAATGTGTGATGAATAAATTAGAGAGGCTGGAAAAAAGGAGAAAAAGAAAAAGGAGAATTTTAAAAAGGATCAAAACACAGAAGAGGAAAGGCAGGACTGTAGTCGAAGGCACAAAAGAGTCGCACGGCTCAGAGACTCCAGACTCTAGAACCCAGGAGGCTCCGAGGGTCTTAAACACACAGCTGGGGGCGTTCGCCCTGCAGTCAGGAGGTTGTGGGTTTGAAACCCAGGACTGCTAGTGGCACCACTGAGGTTCCCGTGAGGAAGGTACCGTCCCCACACCCTGCTCCCCGGGCGCTGTGTTCCTGGCTGCTTTACTTGGTGAATGTGTTAAATGGGTTAAATTAGTTAATTGAGTTAAATGGGATAAAATGAGTTAATTGAATTAAATGCATTGAATTAATTAAATACGTTAAACGGGTTAAATGCAGAGAGAGAATGCTGTTCGCACTGTGTGCTATTCTGTGTTCACGTCTGACGAAAAATGGCCACTTTACCTCTACAGGTAATCTGGACAGAAGGTGTGACCAGAGGCGGGAGCAGATCTCAGACCTGCGGCACTGGAGGGCGTTAAACCCATTCAACTAATTAAACCCATTTAATCCATTTAACTAATTAAACCCCTTTAATCCATTTAATCCAATTAACCCATTAAACACATTTAACTCATTTAACCCATGTAACTAATTTAACACATTTAACCCATTTAACACCTTTAACACATTTAACTCATTTAACTCATTTAACACATTTAACTAATTAAACCCATTTAACCCATTTAACTCATTTAACACATTTAATTCATTTAACTCATTAAACACATTTAACACATTTAACCCATTTAACACCTTTAACACATTTAACCCATTAAACCCATTTAACTAATTAAACCCATTTAACCCATTAAACCCATTTAACTAATTAAACCCATTTAACCCATTTAACCAATTAAACCAAAATGCTCTTCTTCAAAATGCTCAACAATATTAAAACTTTTTACACAAAAATCCGGCCTCTTTGCTTGACTTTCTTCTTTATATCGTAGTGCTCGCTTCAGTCTGTGCCCACGACTGAATCCCAGCCACAACGTTTCTCACCATAACGGATCTGAGTTCCACTGATCAGTTGCACAATGTACTGAAAGTTTGCTGAATGTTCAAAACGACGGCGCGGAAAACAACTATACTGACAATAACACTAACACTAACATAATACTATATCGACAATATATTCTTGTAGAGACTGTGTCTGTGGCCAAAATGAAAACGCTGGGCACGGATGTATCGGGTGGAGTTATGGCCGGAATCTAGAACAGGCCAATCGCAGTGACCATTCGAGATGGATTCTGAAATAATTAAACGTTACTAATTTTCTGAACAAGTCAGATTGAGCAATTCTATTGATATGGAAGAGAAGTTATTTGGGCAAAAAAAACCAACATGTGTCATTTTACTGACCTGAGACCAGCTAGAGTATTAGTGAGGTCCTGGACAACGGACAAAACGTCTGAGGTCCAGACCGGCGTTCTAAATCAGCCGACTAATGATGTGGAGGTTCCTAACAGGGACTGAGCCCCACGGTATTGTGTTACCCTGAAGAAACCGATTCACCCGTGTGTAACTTCTGCTTCTGACTCAGATACGCTTTGTGACCCTTCTCTTCACTTTCTTCAGTCTGCAGAGAGCACTCGCTTCACCCGTCAGGGCCTCGTTTTCACTGCTCTACTGATGACGCACCAATCGAGAACTCTTCCTGTGTTAAATGAACACATTGGATAATGGCATCCTGCAGCCTCATCGCTAAATATTTATAAATATGAACTGGTATCTAAGTGCCTGTCTCTCCCTCGCAAACATTTTCAGCGCTGAGGCCAGTTCTTCTCATTGCGCCCAACCAGGCCGTCCTCACTTTTTTTTTCTAACTGAACTTGAAATAGTAAACACAAATCATTGTTCTGCTTAGGCTGCCTGGGCACAAACTAAAACAAAACTTTTTATATTGACCATATATTCTCATACGCAACATTGCATCCGCCCAGTTCTTATCTTTTGTTCACATTCTGATTGCCATGCTTTTCTGGGTCTACTGTCGCTCCGTCCTGTAATTTACCGCGAATTCGCGGTGCAGAGTTTGTGGCCGCAGTCTTTAGAGGATTTGTTTCTTGGAACCGAACTTATTCGCAGAAACCCCCGCAAATTCGTGGAAACTTGCTTTTTTTTTTGCTTTTTTTGTGGCTATATACAATTGTTCATGCATTTTACTGCAAAATTATTAAGAAAAATTAAATTTACTAATTTTCTAACATAAATGTAAATTCAGCTAAATTTCCATATAAAATATAACTGATTTTTTTTTTTTTTTTGGTACTAAGAGAACAATTTGCGGGCGTACCTGTTAAATGATACAGTGATGTGAACTTAACAAAGTTGACCTTGAGTTTGAGAAAGATGCTATAATAATAATAATAATAATAATAATAATAATAATAATTAGGGATGCACCGAATATTCGGACACCAACATTTTTCAGCTGAAAATGGCAAAAAATGCATTTTCGTTTTTTTTTTTTTTACGCGACTGAAACAGTGATGATGCAGTCAACAACCGCAGCCTGCGGGCGCCAGACTGGATTAGAGTCAGCATGTCTGCCTTTGATATTTCTAAAGCCGCTTTCAGACCGAACGGGGCATGCGCTGCGCTCGCCGCGAGGCTTGCGCTTGCTCTCAAAAAACACCGAGTTGCGCTCAACACGCCGCACTTGCCACATTCAGTCTGAACGCAGCTTAAGAAAGATAAGTGGAAAGCCGTTTGTCTAGAGGGGGTGCATCCACAAAGACTTTCTCAACATCGGGATGAATTTATCATATGAAATCAAAACATCCTAATCGAGCTCGGAAGAGGCAAGACCATTCGAGCCCCCCCACATCCAGTGATTACAGTTACTATATGGGCTATGCCAGTCTTTGTTTTGATACACTGTTTTGTTACAGGCCTACAGAGGATGGTGTATAACTTTCAGCAGTTTTTAAAGCACTTGTTCTGAATGCACTTTGTTCATGCACTTCGTTCAGAATATTAAAATGCACTTGAATTCACTAATTCTATGAGAGAAGATATTTAATATATTTGTATAATACTTGTATAATGGTTTTCGGTTTCGGTTTTCGGCCAAGTGTTTCCTCATTTTCGGTTTCGGTCCAAAAAAATCATTTCAGTGCATCCCTAATAATAATAGAAACTACAGAAAATACATACTGAAGGACACAAGCATCACAGACACCAACTGTAGATTCTGTCACACTGTGCAAGAAACAACACAGCATATCACATCTGGCTGCAAACTACTGACACACTCAGACACAATCAGGTTACAAACATCACACACCAACAGTGCAACCAGCACGACAGCATCAATATATACACTACACACACACCCCATATTACAGATACACACCTAACCCAGTACTGGAGAACAGACACACAAACTGTCCCACGACAGAACCATCCTGAACAAAAGCACATACATTATACACATCGCCATTCCAGACACTCACAACCTACAAAACACACACATGCTCATGGTCCCCACTGTTCTGTTTCACACTGGGTTCATCCCACATTCACACAAAGGTCTAAACACATGAGACCTGCAACCAAACACATACAGGACAGTGCAGAAAGCGACAATAATAAACACACGCCACATCGTTCGAAAACTTCCAACACACTTATAAACCCGTCCTGATGTCTCGGCCTTCGCCTGACACACGAATATCCCAAATTAAAATATACGTTTTTAATAAAAATTATAAAAAACGACAGAAACACCTCCACCACCACCAACAAGAGCAACAATTCTAAACAGCAGCAATAGCAAAACAACAACAACAATAACAACCAGATGCATTTCTGTGAGAAAATGCGAACTGTGCGCGGTTGCAGTCTGACTACACGCGTCCTCATCGGATATGAACAGAAGAGGCACTAAATTCCAGCTATAAAAAGAAGAATAATAACAACTAGAAGATGCATTTTCTCGCCGACTCTTACCAAGTCATTCATGAGTACGACTGAACGTGTAGCCGCATTCACAGACTGACCAATCTTAAATAAACCACAACAAACAGAAACGCTCATCTTTTATTTACATAACTGACCTGAACTTTAGTGTTTTATGAGTGTGTCGTGTGCTTTGCTTCTTGTTTGTTTCTCCGTGTTTGTTTTTTTCACCCTTTTCTCCGTCCTCAGCTTCCGTCAGACATTTTAAAGGTCTCTCGACCATTCTCTCTCTCTCCCAGAATTAACATTTTTTTAAATGATCAGTACTCTGGCACTGGTCAACTGACTAACGGACGTTTTGCCGTTCGAGTGGTTCTGAAATTCCGAGAAGTGGCACCGATCTTGGCTATAAAAAGAATAATAAAAAGAAAATTTAATAAGAACAACAGTGATTGGTGACTCAGTCACACTAATAATAATAATCATAATACACAGCAGAAACAACAACAAATCCTCTGAGAAATTCTTTGAGAAAGTACCAGTTTTCCTGCGTGAGTGTGAATGGCTAAAATGACACATGTTGTTGTTTTACTGTTTCTGCACTGTTGTTCTTCCAAACAAATAAACTGTAGCTTAATCTGCCTATTTTACAGGTGTATTTTGTATTTTGGGATTGTTTGCCTCCTTGCCTGTGCACTGGGTGGATTTTTCTCACCGGCACCAACGAACATCAACAATCTATTTGCATGGGTTGTTTTGTCTGGATTATTCTTTCTCCAACTCTCCATCCCGTGACTCTGCTACTCCAGTACATTTACAGAACACTTCCACCTATAGTTCCGCTGAACCGCCCCAGAATTGTATCGTAAGTGGTCATAATCTGACATCGTCTTTGGAGACACGTTCATCGTGGGTTCCATTTAAATTTTATCTTCACAAATCCAAAAATTCGAAAGTCTGGTCAGGCAGCCGGCCACAGCGTATTAGTTATGATGACAGATCTGGCAAAAATAACACCACTAGATTATTTAACTTTATGATCTTTTGGACGATCGTACTGTGATTTCCTGTTCACGATAGAAGCCTGGCAGCAACCCAGTAACCTCTCAGCTGAATCAGACCCAAGGGTTCGATTACGCCTCCGAGTCTGGCGCCTCTGTCAGGGAGGGTGGTCTTTCGGACTTTACAATGAAAATTGGACAGTTTCAGTGGTGGCTGTGCGTGTCCCCTAATGTAATGTTGTTGGAAGATTTTAATATACATGAATGATCTTAATAATTCTCTTGTGATCTTGCCTTTACAGAGTTGGTTTACAGCAGTACATTGATTTTCCCACATATTCTGAGGGGCTGTGCTGTTATTACTGCCGTAACAATGCAAATTTCCCACCTGTGGAACTAATTACGGTTTATGATATCTTATTATCATCCCTCTCTGCTGTACTGCCCCTGATTTGCCCATATCTGACCACAAGGTAATATCCTGTCAACACAACATTATTCATTATTCATTATTACATTGTTCCACTCTGTAACATGAAGATAACTAACTTACCTAACGTGCCAAACGTACCTCTCTGCAGACAACTTGCTTTTAAAGAAAATATGTTCCAATGAACTGGTTTCCTGTTACAGCAATGAATTACACAGTCTCTTGGACACTCCTGGACATTCTAAACCCTCTGAATCACGGCCTGCTTCTTTTACCCACCCTGTCCCACGGTACACCCCTGCTTCGTGCAATCTTAAAACTAAAGGCCACGTTTCACTAAGCACAAAAATGAATTACGATCATTTGCTTATCTATAAGGACGCTCTTCTCACGGCCAATTCTGTCCATTGTGAGAAACAATTTAGGTACAGTGATGGGAATACCGGAGCTCTCCGTGCCACTGTTAATAATGTTATACAGCCACCTCCCTTCAACTCCACTGAACAATGTAATTCTTTTATTGATTTTTTTATTGACCACGATAGACAGTCCTTTCTATCCAGCTTTCTGCCCAAATCCCTTTCTTTCTCTAATCTTCCGACTGTCTCCGAATTCGGGCAGCTGGTGGCCTGGTGGTTAGGGAGTTGCCCCTGTGATCAGAAAGTTGTGTGTTTGAATCCCAGGACTGCTAGTGGCATCAGTGAGGTTCCATTGAGCAAAGTACCATCTCCACACACTGCTCGCCAGGCGCTGTGTTCCTGACTGCCCCCTGCTTCATTTGGTGAATGGGTTAAACTGGTTAAATGGGTTGAATATGTTAAATGGGTTACGTACATACAAAAAGCCAAATCTTCCTCCTGCCAGCTTCACCCAGAGGGCCTGCCTGCCCTCTCTTTCCTCCTTAATAACTTCTATCATACATTCATCACTTACGTAGGGTCTCATTCCCTTTAAAAAGCTGCTAGAACCCCAATCACCACAATATTCAACATTTCCGACCAGTTCTGAATCTACCATTTTCGTCCAAATTGCTCGAGAAAATTGCAGTGCAGGTACATCCTCATTTCATTGACAAATCTGTCTGAACGGTCTCAGCCTTGTTTTTGTCGTTTCTATAGTACAGAGACGGTCAAAATCACCTTGATGACCTGGCGGCTGCTGATTCTGGCCTGTTAACCGCACTACTGTTATTAGGACTGACTGCAGCCTTTCTCATAGCATTCTGTTTGACTGTTTAACTTCCGCCGGTATAGTGGCATCCCTCACTCCTGGTCAGTTTGTTTAAATTAAAACTATTCAAATTATTAGGTCTCAGTCCACCCCGTCACTGGTGGTGCTCCTCAGGGTTCTGTTATGGGCCCTCTTCCATTCACTATCTATGTTTTACTGCTTGGCAGTATCTTCTGGAAATGTGGAATTCGGTTTGACGGCTATGCTAATGAGACCCAACTCTTCATATCTACTGAACCGGACTCTGCCCTTCCACACCCTATGCTTTCTGCCTCCCTGAAATTAAAACTGAAATTTCCTCAGTCGTGATAAAACTGAGGTTCTTCTCATATGTACAAAATATACTCTTGCCAAACTTGACGTTTTTTTCCTCTGACAAGGTTTTTTTTCTTCTTCGCAGATTAGGAGCTTGTGTGTCATCCTCAACTGTACTTTATCCATCAAAGTACACATTAATAATACAATACCTGGTCACCTGTTTCAACCTTCATCCTATAGATCATTGTCATCTCTTCCTCACACATAACCGTGCTGCGTTCCTTTGTGCGTGCTTTGGCAACATCAGCCATCAGTTCTACGCTGGCTGGATGACTCCCTCACAAGCTCCTGTCAAGACTCTGGTTGGTTCAAAATTCTGCTGCTCATGTTATCACTAAGCCAAGTCAAGTCAAGTAGGTTTTATTGTCATTTCAATCGTACACACACACACACACACAGTACACAGTGAAACGTGCCTCCAGGACCATCATCTCACTTCACTGTGTACTGTGTGTGTACGGTCGAAACGACAATAAAACCCGCTTGACTTGACTTGACTTGGTGATAACACGAGCAGCAGAATTCTGAACCACCAGAATCACTTCCAAAGAACACATCGCTCCTTTTTTAAACTTCACTGGTGTCCAGATAATGATCATATTCATATTAAACATTTGCTTTTAGCCCTCGAAGCTCTTCATAACCTGGCACCCCTGCACCTCACCCCTGTGCCCATCTATGGAATTCCCTCTTTCAAGATTTCCACACCATTGACTCTCTAATCACTTTCCAATCCACTCTTAGAACTCACCTCTTCCAACATGTCTGCTCTCTTGGATTTTGTCTCCAGACTGCACCCAAAATCCACTTTTGCACTTTCATGGGTTGATGTAGTGCATATTATTTATCTTATTTATTGACTTTTCCCTCTTCTTATTCCTGCATATATTTGTATAATCATATATTATTATATGCTCGGGTATACATTGTTTATCTGATTCTGATTTACTATAGGGTGTCCTTGAGCGGCTTAAAAGGTGACTTTAAATAAAATGAATAACCACAACAGCAACACAACAACCGCCACCACCACCACCACCAACAACAACAGCAATAACAACAACAACAACAATAAACAATAATCATCAACAACAACAATGATGAGAAAAACAGCAGCAACAACAATAACAACAACCACTACAATAATAAACAACAACAACAATAGCTAGAGGCAAATCAGAAATAAGGCTGTCCAAAATGCAAACATTTATAACACAGAGCAACATCTACAGCTCCGGAATAAAATAAGTTCCCACTGCGAAAATGTTCAGTTTCTCAGGTTTGATCTTTTATAGCTGCGAGTACTGAACTGAACAGCTTTGCCTTAGTTTTTAAGAACTGCTGACAATATTTCTCCTCATTTCCAAATAACAATATTGTTCTTTAAAGCATCAT
>JBBPCX010070264.1:0-10751 GCA_037974365.1 Hydrocynus forskahlii | reverse complement strand
CTGCACTGCCTCACTGACCAGAACCTCCTGTTGTCAGAGCACTCTCCACCACTAGAGGGAGACAGAGAACAGTCAGTCTCAGTACATGCCTTCTCAGAACCACATGCATAAAGGAAATTCTCTGATACTGAGAAAATTCAAGCACTGACTACAAAACCAGGAATGCTCATCTACAAATGAAATACACACATCAAGTCACATTTATCTTATGAGATTCTACAACAAATCACGTCTTCATATTGTGCATACAAACTAGAGAAAATGCAAATAAATGTGATCATTCTGTCATAAGTGAACAGCACAAAATTCTTCCTCTGCATTTAACCCATTCACCAAGTGAGGCAGCGGGCAGTGAGGAACAGTGTGTGGGGACGGTACCTTGCTCAGGGTACCTCAAAGGTGCTTAGCAGTCTTGGGTATCGAACCCACGGCTTCCTGATTGCAGGGTGAACGCCCTAACTACTAGGCTACCAATGAATTATTCATTGATTGACTCATTAGTTTTTCAGTGTTTGTTAGAAATAAACTGATACAAAATATACACCACACCAAAAGATAAACAAAAAAGCTAATTTGGAAAGATTTGCAATGTTTTTGTTAGACATATGTTTGGGTGCCACCATTTTAATTCTTGTGTAGTGCACCAGATAGGGAGAAGTACAGTGGACCCTTATAGTCACACGTGAACACACCGCAGCACAGCACACAGTGTGAACAATGTGAAACTCTTTCTCTGCATTTAACCAAGTGAAGCAGGGGGCTGCCACCAATGAGCAGCCCAGGGAGTAGTGTGCGTGGTAGGTACCTTGCTCATTGGTACCTCAGTGATGAGGCTGGCAGTCCTGGGATTCAAACCCACAACTTCCCGATCACAGGAGCAAAGTCTTAACCAACTGGCCACCCAGCTGCCCCAAGCAAGACATGTAGGCTTCAACCCCAATTTGGGAGAATGGCCATACAATGTGGTGCCAAAATTGTCTTCACAGTAGTAATCTGGTGAGCAAAATCTGCTAATAAAGTGAACCTCTTTGCCTTCAACAGTGCTATATTATAGTCTGTCAGGATACACTGTGTGGACAAAAGTACTGGGACACTTCAGGGTTTGGGCTAGGCCCCTTACTTCCAGTGAAATCTTTATCCTTCATAATACCAAGACAATTTGAACAACGCCATGCTTCCAACTTTGTGGACACAGTTTGGGGAAGAACCAGCATGACTGTGTCCCAGTGCACAAAACAAGACATGGTTGGATGAGTTCAGTGTGGAAGAACTCGACTGGCCCACACAGAGCCCTGAGCTCAACCCTATCCAGCACCTTTGGGATGAACGGGAACGGAGATGGTGATCCAGACCTTCTCGTCCAGCATCAGTGCCTGACCTCATAAATGCTCTACAGAATGATTGGGGACAAATTCACACAGAAACACTCCAAAACATGGGCGCTGGAAGCATTTCTAAAGCAGGGCTCTACGGATCAGCTGTAGTGGCGGGGGTGGTCTTGGCTGTGGTCCGGGGAAGGGGGGGATCGTGCAGCGCTCTACATCCCTGGTGTGATCCGTGAGAGAAAAAAAATTTGAGGGGTGAAATGAATGATTTTTATAATATGGTTCCTGAGACCATGCTCCAAAATCCTTCCAAAGGCCTTCCATAAAAAGGGTCATTAAAGACCCTGTTGGTGTAATGGTCAGGCATCCCAATACATATAGTGTGTGTCTAGATATGCTGCTCTTAGCAAATGGTACTTAACCTCTGTCTTTAGGCCGCCTTGTGGTCATTTAACATTTTCAAATAAAACATTGTCATTCAAATTATAATTAAAATTGAATCCCATTTAGAATTTAATGAAAAATTACAAACTTCAGGGTTGAGCTGAATTACCAGCAAAACAATTTGAACCTGCATGTTATCCAAATTCACTTATTGTTTTGTCCGTTCCAAATTTCTTGAAGCATTGTGCATTTTTTTGCAATATTGTCAGTCCTGTTCCTTAATGCTTCTGTAGGTTGAAGTTGGATAAGAATATATATAGATATATGTGTAGTTATACATCAAAGTGTAGTGTGTAAACAATCATGAAAAACTGTAGAGAAGTTATGATCACACTAACAATACTGATTCTAAAACAGGGGTGTGACCAAGGGGGGCTGGGGTGGGCACTGCCCCCCAGAGACAAGCTGTGCCCACCCTGTGAAAGTCTCTATCTGTCCAAACAAACTCTGGAGAAAAAAAAATTGGTTTTCAAAACTGAGCTGCTTTCAAATTGGCCCGTTTGAGTAGGGGGCGTATCCCTCAGTGCCTCCTTCACTAGACAGCACGATGCTGCTGCTCACACAGTTCAGTTTGCCACGCATCTTGCAGCACGTTTTGGAGTAGTGCGTCATATCAGTTTTAGCCTTTTTCAAAGGGGTAAGCATGTGCGCTCGATATGGACATTAAAGGGACAGTCCTTCCTCTGGTAGCATTCTGTGAACTGCCTATCACCTATTCAAAACACATTTTTAATCACTCTTATGCTTCAGGCTTTGTTCGGGCCTCCTAAACTGTATAATGCTAGTGGGACAGTGCTGAAAGAGGTAACCCTAGAACACCTTGTAATGAGAAAAGAGGGAAAGGCTGTCTTTGGGGTACTAAAACACAAGTGATTCAGTGTTCTTAACCTATTATATAATTTAATTCATTGCAATTCATTGCTTAAATTACGTAAGACATGAATTTGATTCATTATTGTGTTCAGTTGTTTTACTACTTTGTGCTTTTTCTAATAGTTGTTCTCTTTACTTTTGTCCACAGGTCCCTCTGGTCACCTTATTGGCTGTAATTCTAGCAGTCCTATCTTGAAATTGCACTGCGATGTGAAAGGTAATATCTTTACAAATTACATTATATAATCCATAACAAATTACCAAATTGTAATGAGATTACTTTAGTCATTACATCCTCTCTTATATATGACAATATGTTAATGTTGCCTATGACACACAATATTGTAATTTTGTTTTTACATAATTTTAAAATGAATTGATCAACAGACTCCATAGTGACACAAAAAACATCTTATTGGATGTTGGATGAATGTTGGACTTGAAGATGTATTTTTATGCTTGCAGGTGTTTTAGAAGCTGAGATTTTTGGTTCTGAATGTTGAGAATTGCAGTTTTAAGAATGGGCCTCAGAACTGCATTACCTAGTGAGATCTCTGACAACATACACTACATGTGTGAATGCAAAGAAAATAGACTTATTTTGATATGCTGATTAGATTCTACAGGGGAAAAAAGCTTTTCAGTGGTATAACATGATGTGATTCATTAAAAAAGTTAAAATATTATAAAAAATGTTGCCAAACACAAGTGGACACAAACTGGCCAATCAGTATGAAATGAACATATATTTTTTATTGTGTTTTAAGTTTGTTTTACATTTTAAAAGAAATGTCATAAATGTACGCTATACGGACAAAAGTATTAGGACACACTTCTTAATAATTGAATATAGATGGGCCCTTACTTCCAGTTAAGGACAATCTTAATGCTTCAGCAAGACATTTCAGACAAGGCCGTGCTTCCAGCTTTGTGGACACAGACTGGGGAGGAACCTTTTCTGTTCCAGCATGACTGTGTGACACTACCACATAAGTGCAGGATTCCCTTTATGTATGTATATGGCAAGATGCCACAAGAGTGAGCCACCTTAATTAAAGGGTAATCCCAAATATTTAATTCCACTATGATTGAGAAATAATAGCCATAAAACAAAAAACCATTAAAAAAACAAAAGAGTACTTGAAGGACCTGTCACTCAACGTCAGCTGACTGACTTGTCAGTATTACCTTCCCCTTTTTTGAATTGGGTAAAGGAGGGAAAAAAGAGCGCTGGGGGAGAGAAACAGAGTCTATGCGGGACCTGTTAAACACTTCATCTAAACACTTTTTGCAAAGTGAAAAACGTGCACAAACTCTCCGGAGCCACAGGACTCAACCATCCGGTGCCGTGGAGAAGCTAGGCTGGTGAGACGTATTTTTTCTTTTTTTTTTTTTTTTTTTCCTTTTTTGCTGGAACTTTTTCCATTCTTGGAAGGCTTCATTTTTTGGGTTTTTGTGCTGTGCAGGTGTCACAGCGCCGGCCACGCCGCGCTCCCTCGTGGCGCGGCGGCGCCGGTACTTTTTCCTCCTCCCAGGACCAGACCGGGGGAGCTCTGTAGCTCCGGGGCGACCAGAGAGCCATTGACGTAGGAGCCGGTTTCTTCTCACCGTGACTTTTATTTCTTTACTTGCAATTACAACGACATACATACAATGACACGTTTATACATTTACACGTTTAATGCCCGCACCCCGAACAGAAACACAGGACAGACTTTATACTGGAACAGAAACTAGAACCACCAATGAAACGAACAGAACAAAACAGGAGACACGTGAAACTGATAATAAACTTAGGAGACCGGAAACAAGGAAATGACATACATGGCACGGGGGTGACCCCTACTGGCCACCCCATGAAACACAGAAAACAGGAAAACCAAACACCACCGTGACAGCAGGGAATATATTTTTTGTGTGGACAATCAGGACATTTTTTGGGGAATTTTTGCCTTCTTTTATTTTTTGGTTTTGTGGATTATTTTTCTTTTCCATTTCTCGGTTACGCTGCACTTTCAATTCCATGTTAAATTTTTCAGTTTGTAAGAACAGTGTTTGCCCACTTTCTGATTTCTTATTTTTATGAATGTTTGTCACACTTAAATGTTTCAAACTACTTTAAATATTAGACAAAGATAACCCAAGTAAACACAAAATGCAGTTTTTAAGTGATTATTTTATTTATTAAGGAAAAAAACTATCCAAACCTACATGGCCCTGTGTGAAAAAGTAATTCCTCCCTTTGCAAAATCACAAAGTAACTTTGGTTAATCACATTGTTTGGAAAACTGAGTGTAGTTTCACAAGCCACACCCTGACCTGCTGAACCATTAGATCACTTAAATGTAGGTTAAAAGATCCCAGAAAAGGAAGACATCATGCCACGATCTAAAGAAATTCAGGAACAGATGAGAAACAAAGTAATTGACCTCTATCTGTCTGTAAAAGGTTATAAAGTCATTTTTAAAGCTTTGGGACTCTAGCAAACCATGGTGAGAGCCAGTATTCACAAAAGGAGAAAACATGGAGCAGTGGTGAACCTTCCTAGAAGGACCGGAGTTTGACAACCCCGGCTCCACATGCTCCTGGTATCACCGCTTGGCATCTCTCACCACGCGCTGTACGGCATATGGAGCTGCTTTGTAGGCGTTCATATCGCCGGTGTCGAGACCAGTGTTATAAGCGGCGGCCCTGGCGTTCACTGCGACACAGATCGCTCTGTCCACCCACAGTCTCTGGTTTGGGAACGACTTGGGTCTCACCATAGAGATGATCTCCTCCGCTAGCATGCTGACAAAGCTAACTGCTACTATTGGTGGGTGGACCAATTAAAATATCAGTAACATCGATACCAAGCAGAGGTGTGACCAGAACACCATGTGTGGGTGGGCATTTGGCTTATCTGAGGGGTGGGGGCAAAAAATATCTATCCATCAATCCATTCCCAAATTTGTGGTTTTTCACATCACAAATTCATGGTTTTTGCTCTTTAAGTCACCTATATAGCTAATAGTTCATAATAGTGCATAGGATAATAGTTCTCCCGTTAAGTTTATACAGTTAATACAGTTTATAGTCAGTTTATAACACTGATAATGAGAAATAGACCAATAACATGCATAATCAGAGAAATGTTATTTTATTTAAATGTGAAGAGTCTAGTTAGATAGGTAGCTCTTAAGAGGTGCACAGAGCCAGTTTATACAGTCAGGTTCTAACACTGAGAAATGCTACCGTGAAGCAGGGCACAGGCTACTTCAAACAAAGGCATTTTAGAATCAGTATCAGAAAACTTTATTGATCCTAAAGGAAATTGCTTATAGAATAACTGCAAAGACACAGACCCTAGAATAGCGACACACACTGATACACTGTTGAACTTTGCATTGAAGACAGCATGTAGGAGCAAACAAGTACATGTACAAATCGAAAATAAAAATTCTAGAGCTTTTAAGATATTCATCACCGTAAACCAGTGACCCGAATGCAAGATAGCACAGATAAACCAGTGTCCCACGCAAGATAGCACAGATGACCTAGTGTCCAACGCAAGATAGCACAGATAAACCAGCGTCTAATGCAAGATAGCACAGATAAACCAGCGTCTAACGCAAGAGAGTACTCATAAACCAGTGTCTAACGCAAGATAGCACTCATAAACCAGTGTCCCACGCAAGGTAGCACAAATAAACCAGCATCCAACGCAAGACAGCACAAATAAACCAGCATCCAACGCAAGACAGCACAGCTTCCCTAAGGCTTGATAGCACAGATTTATGAGCGTAGCAATAAAGGACACAGGAGCACATCTCGATGGGTAGCATCTTTTGTCAGAACACCGGACCGGGTTAAAGTCATGTGGTGGGATTAATCAGCAGATTAATTTTTTGAACGCGTTATTTTTTCTGTGATTAATTTGTTGAAACTATGGCGTTATTTCGACACCCCTAGTTTTTTTTTAATTGGCCAGACAGCATTTCGCAGGGTGGGCACGCTTGTTTCTGTAAGGGCGGTGGCTACCCCAACCCCCCAACTCCCCTGTGGTCACGCCTCTGAAACGTTGGTATTGATATTGATTGATACCAGTGTAATGAGATCGATACTTTAGCACCAATGCTTTCAAGTGCCTCTCCAGTCCCAGCACGGAGCGGCACACTCTACCCCCGTCTTGTATTTTTATGTTGTACTGTCACGGGACTCAGCAGGGCACACGCGGAGCAGAAGGAAGGGCAGAGAGAAAGCGGAGCGCCATGTTTCCAGGCTGAAAATGAAACTGCAGCGAGCTGTCTAATTTGTAAAAAGGCTGTAAGATACAGTGGAAACACTACAAATGTATAACAGCATATGAAAAATCATAAGAAAGAAAACGCTACAGAGCTAGTCTTTCTTTTTGAAGCAAGAGAACATGCCACAATAAAGAGCTAAAATAAAGAATAACTTGAAATACATTTATTTAGGTTAAATCTTATGTTTTAAGATTGTCCGCCACATAAAATGTCAAATAACTTAGTAAAAAATAACATACATACAAATGGCCAGTTAGTTCAATCTTAAATTTAGGTCCACTCAAAGAACCATCTCAATTTGACAAAAAGATCCCATTTCTGATTGTATGTATAATATTTATAAACTTTTAATTATTTGCAGTGAAATGTGTTCTCTGTAGCGACTGTTTCTGTCTCTCTCACTCTCTCTCTCCCTCCCTCCTGTCACTCTCTCTCTCCCTCCCTCCTGTCTCTCTCTCTCTGAGCGTGTCCTCGCCTCCCGTGCTCAGTGTGGACACAGACCCCACCACACATCATGTAGCTGTTGTTCAGAACCATCAAAAGTATTTAAAACAGAGTTTAAACAAGCGAGCAGAACTGCTCTCTTCAGGGCGCCGCCATGCTGGATAGTTTAGAGCGCTGGCGAACTCTGATTGGTTGAGAGTTGTTTTGTCGCATTTTGCTGAAAATTTGCCATATAGCGCTTATCGCAGTTTGGGAAAGAACTGCAATTTACAGTTCATTTTAAACAAAGAAATACAGCGATTTGGCACGAACGAGTAGGTTCAGTAAACAGCATTTTTTTATTTCTAATTATTTTTTTAAGCCTGAAAAGGAGTACACTGTTACGTCTGGACCATCTAAGTTACGGCCACAACGGAGCTCGTCGCCCGAGGTCTAGTGGGTATGCAGCTCTGGGCACAGGTGTGTGACGTTGTGGAGTAAGTATGGTTGGTCGTTAGGTGCCTAGGCAACCTGGGGTGCTTCAGGAGAGTAATTAAGCCTAGGCAGGTTGCTAGGTACCTAATGACGAGTTCACCTGTTTCTGTTTATATGTGAAGTGAAGTAATGACTGTCCGCGTCATGTGATTGGTTGTCTGTGGGAGTGTGTGTGTTTAAAAGCTGGTCGTGCCACGGAATCTGTGCGGGATCACTGAAGCCCTACCTACAGCCGGGCCATAGCGATATTTTCAAGACTCGAGAAATTATCGCTCCTGCAGTTGAGGATGAGAGGAAAGCGGGCTTCTGAGTAACCGTGTGTGTTGCTTTCTCTGTGTCTTTCTCTCTCTCCCTATGTCTCAACAGACCTAGACCTAGGTGCAGGACAAATCACATTCTCTGGGGACTGTGGGAGTAAGAAAGTGGAGCGGGAATCCTGTGTTGGAAGTTTCAGTTTCTAACAGCGTGTTCGGGAGTCTCCGTTCAGTGCGACCGGAGGAAGAGGTCCTCTGGCATTTCGTGAACTCCTGAATGTACTGTTATGTTGTGCGTTATGTTGTGTGAGCCCGCTCAGCACAAGGAACTCTAAGTGATTATTAAACTGGTGTTTGCACTTGAAACCAGTCTGTGTGTGTCCTGTTCCCTCAGCGGCCATGACATACACTAAAGGGGAGAAATTTTGTTTTATTTTTATGTTGTAGTTTGGAGGGATAATTTAGTGTACTTTATTTAATAAAAATGTTTTGTTTTTCTATTGTTAATATTGTGATAAAGTATTTTCTATGTATAACTGTACAAATTCTGTCCTGGGTTTTAACAGTCTCAAAAAAACACTTAAAGGTTATGCAAATTCATTCATATTTAGCAATGTGATGATCCATCCAACTTAATTATTAAAAAGTATTGATATCGGTATCGGTCAGTGCCGGCGCCAGAGCGTACCAACGGGGCGGGCACTATCAGTCACGGTGCCGGAGGAGGGGGGGGCGGGTTTTGCTTGCTGGTGTAGACCGTGGTGGGAGGGCGGGTTTTGATGGCTGGTGTAGACCGTGGTGGGGGGGCGGGTTTTGATGGCTGGTGTAGACCGTGGTGGGGGGGCGGGTGCTGGCTGGTGTGGACCGTGGATGGGGTGGGGGTGCAGCTTGCTGACTGATCTCGGGCCGACATCAGTGCACCGGACGGCCATTATATACTTTTCCTGAATGCAAAGATTTCCTACATATAACCAACTTGCTAGGGGGGCAATACCGTTCACCTCGCCCAGGTGTCCCATTACTTTTGTCCGAGGTGAACAGTTTTCGGCTAATAACTCCAGAGCGCGGGGTATTATGGTAAACGAGGGGTCTTTGGAAAGGTCTCATTGAGCCCTGTCTAACTCTGAAGTTTCACGGCGATTGGTGGTTCCCCGCCTAGAAAAGCCCCAAGCACGTTCCCTGGGGAGACTAAAGTATTGGGACAAGCTGGAGGTGAAGGTTTTTGGCTAATAACTCCGGGGCTATTATGTCATTGGAAATGTGTCACTGAGCCCTATCTAACTGTGAAGTTTCATATTAAAGTGCCAGATATATTTTTCATATTTAACATTTAGAGATCATTAAAAGCAAATCCTCCAATTAGCATATCTCAGCCCTTTGTAAAAGCAACATTTAGATTTAGACTTAGATTTAACATTTGGATTTAGATTTAACATTTAGGTTTAAGATTTAAGATTTAGATTTAACTTTTACATTTAGATTTAACATTTACATTTAGATTTAAGGTTTACATTTAATATTTAACATTTACGCAGCAAGAAAATGTACCAAAACGTAACACTGTCTTTTTTAAACACATTTAGCTCTAAATGTGTGAAAATTGTGTGAACATTGCACTAATTATGAAAAAGACCAACATTTTTGAAGTTCTTTTTACAAGAGGCACCCCATACATCTTCCAGCATGCTGTTTCTTACAATGCACAATGTAAATACACAAACAGGAATATACTGTACATCTGTTAGGTAGCATTTTTCAATGAAGTAGCGCAGATTGCTGGACTCTGTTATGGATTTGTTCCATTTTCCGAAAAAGCATAAATCGTCAGAACACTGCTTCGAAACGCATTCACTGGGGCAGTTAGAGATGTTGGGTGGTCATTGGCAGCAAAAAAATTGTCAACCCCTGTATATAAGCTATAGAGAACATTTTAGATATTCATGTTGCTTACCTTGAGAGTTTGCTTGTACACGGATCCTAATTTTAATCGTGGGAGGGGCTTTTGTGAAACAAACTTTAGGGATCTGAAGTAGCCTAAGAAAAAAACGTTGTCGTGGTCCTTGGGTGTTACATTGAGTTTGGAAAAAGTCGCCAATAAATAAACCATAGACATCTCACAGTAGGGAATGTTTTCAAGTTTAATGCAAACCAAGGCTGCTGACTGGGATGAGTTTTACAAAATCGTAGATATTGGGCATTTTACAGAAATATTAAACAGATATTTACAGAAATAATACAATATGTCAATGGTTTATCTAATTTTTACACATGCTAAGTATTATGATCCATAATTGTAAATATCTCAAAAACTGTACAAAATACAGCGATGGTTTCTGTGGCACAAGTGTAGCGCTCACGACGCAGCCGGGGTTCGCGTCGTGTTGGCTGGCGCCATTGTCTGGAAATTAATACTGTAATATCTCCAAAATGAAAGCAGCACAAACAATAATTTTTGCGGCACAAATGGGCACAAACGTAGCACCAACCATACGCCATGTGTGACGGCCACCTCGTCCCCGTCACGCCTACCCCGGTCCCAGTCCCCTGAGTATTAGTTTCCCTCCTGTTCTCCCTTTGTGTTTCTCTCCGTCCCCTTATTTGTGTCCGGTTTGTGGTGAGTCCCTTGTCCCCTACCTAGTGTGTCTGCTCCG
>JBBPCX010070263.1:0-10752 GCA_037974365.1 Hydrocynus forskahlii | reverse complement strand
TACTGATCCATTATTACTGATCAACATTACTGATCCATTATTACTGATCCACTACTGATCCATTATTACTGATCAACATTACTGATCCATTATTACTGATCAACATTACTGATCCATTATTACTGATCAACATTACTGATCCATTATTACTGATCCACTACTGATCCATTATTACTGATCAACATTACTGATCCATTATTACTGATCAACATTACTGATCCATTATTACTGATCAACATTACTGATCCACTACTGATCAATATTACTGATCCACTACTGATCAATATTACAGCAGTAACAGACTCCACCACTATTAGTTATTTATCTCTAGTGTTTATACTCCGTATTTGGGTTTACAGTATAGAATATTTCATATTCAGTTTTTCTGCAGTTTTTATTGGGTTTATTTACTTTATATTTTATATTTTTCTCGTTTCTGTGCCGTCATTAACAATTTCCTCCCAGATCAATTAAGTTTTCAAGTTCCTTTTAAAAATACTTTTCCCTGTCCTTTTGAAAACTATAAACCCTTTGAAATAGACAGATATACTCTGACACACTCACTGCCGTATTAATGGCTGGTAGACTGAACACACTCACCTTTTTCAGTTTGCCGAGTTTGGGGAGGTTCGCGATGGAAGTCAAACCAACGTTGATCAAACTGAGGAACTCCAGATTCACAAAGTCCGCCGTGAGACCCTCGATCTTCCCCTCGTCCGACCGACAGTTATCCAGAACCAGCTCCCGGACCTGAGAGCGTTCAGACACAGAACCGTCAGACACTCCGGACCCTCTGTGAGAGTGTGTGTCCCAGTGCGACTGGCTGAGAGGAGTTTTACTGATACAGGAACTCTGACCCCCGTCTTCAAATCTCGCTCAGCTTCACCCACCTGCGACCTTCAGCATCTTCATGCACACGCTGGCGTAAAACCGCTCCATAAACCTTCTTTCTTATACAATCGTGACATCAAAATTGAACACAGACCGATAATGACCCTGCGGGTTAATGGCAGTGATGCACTTCGACCACACATCAGGAGCAGAGATCTGGAAAAAGACTGAATTGTGGAAGACTATGTGCATTATTTCTGCTGTGATGTGCAACAGTCTATGTGCAATACTATGCAAAGTTCTTATATGTTATGTGCAATATCGCTTGCTGTCCTCTATACGGCGCTAAGTCACTCATTACTGTAACATCTCATGTGCAATATTACCACTTATATTCATATTAAGGTTGTTTCTTTCCACTGATTTTTATTTTTATTCAGATTTTATTGTTTTTTATTTGGATTTTATGTTAGATTCTATTTAGACTTATACCAGACTTTATTTTATTACAGTACTTTATCTAACTTTTTATTTTGCATTATTCTGGTGTCCTGTGTCTCTCTGTGTCTGTGTGATGTGGCATCACCACATAAATCACCTCCGGGATAAATAAAGTTTTCCCGATTCTGATTCTAAACCCCATTCATGTGCTTCTCAACCCCACTAGAACCAACAGCGCTGAACCATGAACTGTTTTAAAACGAACTGTCAAATGTCAAGAGCTGCAGTTTTAATTACAGTCTACAATTAAACACTACGTAAAATAAGGTTTCATGAGTATAATTAATAAGTACAAAAACTGTGTGTTTGCCTTCTTGGCAACAGCAGCTTGAAGCTCAATTTATAGAAAACTTTTAAAAGTGTAAAACTGTTCAGAAAATAACATCATTCTGGAGATTTCCCCCGAACTGTTACGATCTTCAAATCACTGAGTCGAATGCAGCACACACTCGAATAGGTCTGGGCCTCCAAACTCAAACCAATTACTTCAAATCTAACGAGTATCAAAATTCATTCAGTTTGGAGTAACTGAACAAACTCCAAAACACGGATTACTATCGTCTAATGTAAATTTCATATGTGTGGAGAAAAGCAGAACATCTTGATTAGTCCATCGCCCTGCAGTCCATGAACACACACATTCCTGTTTTAATACACACCAATGTTTAGTTTGACATTTTATGAAGGTATTTTGAAAAGGTCTGCTCCAGATCAAAATGTGCAGATTTTACATCTGCTTCAATTAAACAGGCCACCAAAAAAATGAGACCAGGGACGTTTACTTGATTTTTTAATCTTTTTTTAAAATTGTGTTTCACTTCTTAGCTGAACCTGAACTCCGATTTACCACCAGAACCCCAGAGATCACATGTTGACGGAACAGTGGTGATCTTAGAACACAAACACTTAGAACTTCATGGTCGTGTCTCCAGCCGGGGCCGACCGTGATCAGATCTCTCAGTGTGCTGAACTTTAAGAGATTAGTCGACCAGGCCACGACTGAACTCTCATAATCTGGTAGTGAAACTATTCAGGGCTGAAACATATCGCCTGTTCTGCACGGTAGAAATGTGCAACATGCAAACGAACCTCTAACAAGTCACAGTTTTCTGACTAGGTGACAAATCACAGCTCCAGATGAGTTACTGGGCCTTTTGATGATTCGAGGGCTTCATGTAAACCTTCACTTTTTAACCATTTCCATATGTAGCCGGTATGGGGGTGAATGTACATTTTGAAGCTTCAACAGTATTTACTGTCTTCAAGCCTTCTTAATTCCAGAAAAATATGGTTTAGACCCTATAATGTACTGAAATTCATCACAGTACTGATGTTCCGTCTGTCCCCTGTAGGCCTGCAGTGAATGAGGCAGATTTCTGAGGAGGTATTGGGATTAAAGTTCTCCTGAAGTTCTTCTCAGTACAGCTTCAGGGTCTGAATGGAAAGTGAAAAGTGCACCAAATGTCCAGAGACTTTAACCCTCAGATAACTTCACTTTACTGAACAGTAGGAGGTTTATGCTGATAACACTGGACAGATTTAATAGTTTAAGACATAAAAAACTTTTCCTTAAAGTGGATCCTCCTCTCAGAGGGAGCAGGTTTGGTTTACGAGAACAGGCCACACTGCAGTTTAATACCACATTAGAGATAAACTAACATGATCCACAGTAAATAACTCAGAAGAAAATAATAAAGATAATGGAGTTTATAATCAGCACTTCTGAGCGGCTGCGACTGAAAAACACGGAGAAATCGTGACATTTCATCGAGATTGGACAACAGACAGACACCTCACTAAAGAGACCGACTGAAAAGTGCGGTTTATACCGGTTAAATCTCTCAGAATTTAGAGTTTTAAAGTTAGCTGAGTTAGCTTAGCTTAGCTCCAGTGGCGGGAAGTGGCTAAGCTAACGGCTAAAGCTAGCAGCTCCTAGCTCCAGATTTCTCTCTGAAATTTTCTCTCTGGGTCATAAAACCTCTTCCCTCATAAAACATCTTCATAACGAGTCTGCTGTGATTCTCCAGAACCTCAAATACGGAGATGAACTGGGTTCAGGTTCGGTTTCTTCTCGGTTCTGCCTTAAAAACTGCACTGAGAAACAAAAACAAACTCCAAAAACTAAACTCTAGACTCAAACTCTGAACTCCAACAAACCCCACAACAATGTCCCCACAGGTTCTCCGGTTCTACACGGTTCAGAAGAACTAAACCTTCTTTCAGAGAGGAGAGAGTTTAAACCAGCTTTACTGAAAAATGAGCGTCTGAAAGAAACAGTTATCAGAGTTTATTCGTCACGATTCGAGCACGAACAGTACCAAAGACCTGAAACCAGAGAAAAGATTCCCAAAACTACAGGTTCGGCTGTCGGAGAGACATTCATGCACCATGTGGCCCCAAAAAGAGACAAAAAACAACTTAAAAACAGACAGAACAAACTTAACACTAAAGCACCCACGAAACACTAAACAGAATAGACTAAACACACCAAACAAAATAGACTAAACTAAACCCACTAAACTAAACTAAACCCAGAGAACCCGGGCACTCACATCTGAGGGCGTCCTGTTCCGCAGCTCCAGGTGGATTCTCTTCTTCATGTCCATGCCGAGGGGGTTTGTTTGATTTGAGCAGTGGATGAATGAGTTCAGAGTGGTGAAGATGAGTGGAGATGTTTCTGCAGGTCAGATGGATGAGTTCAGGCTGGAGGAGATATTTCTGCAGGTCAGAAGGATGATCTTAGGGTCGAGGGGATGAATGAAGATGTTTCTTCAGGTCAGATCAATGGGTTCAGAGTGGAGGAGATGTTTCTGCAGGTCAGATCAATGAGTTCAGAGTGGAGATGTTTCTGCAGGTCGGGAGCACAAAGAGACTACTGAGAACCGCGGGGTCTGAATGAGTGTAGAGACTCAGCAGCGCCGCCCTGCGGAAACACACAGGACTGATGGGCTTTTATTTACATAGCGCCGCCTCGTGGTTAACACAACCCAGCCACCTGGAGGAACCCGGTCATCCAGAGGAACCCGTCCACTGGAGGAACCCAGCCACCTGGAGGAACCCAGCCATCTGGAGGAACCCAGGCAATGGAGGAACCCAGCCATCTGGAGAAATCCAGTCAACAGGAACAACCCAGCTAGTGGAGGAACCCAGTTTGTGGAGGAAGGCTGTTATAACGAGAGGGATTAAGTTCTCCCACAGAGGGCGCCACTAAGCTGCTGTTCTCACTGTTCTCCAGCAGAGGACTCCACTGAGCTGCTATTCTCACTGTTCTCCAGCAGAGGGCTCTACGGAGCTGCTGTGCTCATTGTTCTCCAGCAGAGGGCCAATTTAATCTCTGAGGTGATGCTGATAATATTTGAACGAATAATTAAAACATTTAAATGAGATAAATAGGTATAAATCGTTTTAGTTTTGTGTTTCTAAGCAGACATTTTAAGTTTGTTTTAAAGGAGCTGATTATTCTGTTCAGCAGAACTCCAGTTACAGTTACACATGTACCACAACTACTACTATTAGTAAATAATAAATAGAATCTTTCATTTGCTTTTGATGCTGTTGCAGTGCGATGCAGTTTCAGTGAAGTGTGTTAGTGACTAATGCAGTTATGCTGCACTTTCGGTAAACAAACAAAAAAAACAACAAAAATGAACTTCTGAATTTTTAAAAGGGGACAGATGATCTAATGACACCCCCCCCCCACCCCCCCCCCCCCCAACCCCCCCCCCCCCCCCCTCAAAGACTCAGTCATTAGAGAGACGTTGCATTTTATTTTCCAGTAACATCATTTTCTCACATCAAGCGGCACAATTTATTTAGTCAAGCACATAAAAAAGTGACATAATTAAATAAATAAGTAAATAAATAAAGAAACCTACAGAGATAAAGAAAACGCAACAGCAGAGAGAGAGAAATGTGAACAGCAGCAGTGCACATTACATCAACATTTAATCCTCCTTCGGTACTTTCTGATGAAAAAAACATGCTGTGTGACACACACACACACAAACAAACACACACATACACACTCACACACACACACACACACAGAGGCTGGGAAAAGGGGCAGTTCTAAGCAAATGGAGAGAGTGGTGGTCCTCTCAGGGACCCCCGCCCTCGTCAGCCGCTCCTCCCTGCTGGGTGATACTCGCTTCATGTCTGGGATGTAAACATTTTCTGCTCTGAGGTTCAGATTCGGCTGGATTTGCGACTCTCAAGTTTCTGTTTTCTTAGGCTCTTCAGAAAAAATCCCAGTCATTAGACCATAGGGCTTAAGCCCCGCCCACACTGCCTTCTTTACTCTGATAGGCTGCAGGACATGACGGACACTCGGAGAGGAGAGAGGGCGGGTTCATTTCCACTCTGTAAATCAGCAGGAGTCCCACAACACCGAGGACCGGGTTAGTGGAACTATACATCCATATATATCCAAATTTAAATATTTAAATTTATAAATATATATATCGTAACATTCTCCTATGTAAAACAGTAGGCCCCTGTTGCCATGGCGAAAGAAATACACTGTTAGATTGCCTTTGGCGTGATTTTAAGAGAACAAAAACGAACCTCGTCAGGATTGGCAGGCGTTCCTGCTGCAGAGGCGGGGCCTCGCCTCGCCACGCTTTACTGCTGCAGCAGATAGTGGCGAGTTGATTGCTGGACGGATTTCTCGATGCCGTTTATAATCTGTTCCTGGATCAGTTAAACCAGTGGCTGAAGATGAACAGCGGTGTCGTTTTGCAGCACTAGCGAAGTGAGCTGCTCCGGCACACTCTGGACTTGTATGCTAATGCTAATCAGAAAATTTCTGACCGGATAAAACCGGTATTCTGGGATTTTCACAGCAGAAGGACCTTCGCCAGGGTCCAGCGAGGCTCCGGGCATGGATAAGGTCAGAGCAGGATTCGGGCAGTACGTTAGAAACCACACGCTCGCGTACTGGGGGGACGACTAGCGCTGCTAAAGCTCGCACTTTATTTTTCATCAGTAACTTAGTTATTCGCCATGTGGCCAAACTGGCAGCACAAAGATCCAGAACCTCCAGAACATCCAGTACATCAAGAGCATCCAGAATATCGTCTTCTGGAATGGCAATATCAGCATTAGCATAGCGCTACTTCTGGAACAAAACCGCTCGTCTCCAAAACTGTAAACTTCACATTAGTAGCTTTCAGTGTGAACTACTAGAGCGTTTTCATTGGTCCACTCATTCTACAGTTTTGACACAATATAAAGGCCAGCTGGCGTTTTGGAGCTCATGGAGATAAAAGGTTTCGCTCAAAAAAAACGCTGCTCCGGTTAAAACACGCAAATCTGATCTCATGTATAAAAGCACAAAACAAACAAACAATCAAACACCGAAATCACGTCGTTTCACAGGAAGGCAGAAAAACCTCACTGCCGACAACAGCGCCACCTGTGCAAGACCACCAAACACCAACACCCGCTGATCTCTCAGAATGGTAGAAAGCAAATTAAGGCAAAAATAAAATAATAAATAAATAAATAATAACAAAAACAAACCTATCAGCTCAGCTGTTTACTTCATTGAAATGGACATTTAAGCGGATTAACTTCATTTTACTGGACTGCATGAAGAACTGCACGAGGTCACACATCCAGAAAGAGCTTTTAGAATCAACAGAGACTGTGCTGGGCTTCAGACGCTGGTCCAGTCACTAACAGCCCGAAACCACGGGAGTAAATACACACACGTCTACACCATCGAGATCAGTGCCCGTCTACACCTAAACACCTAACTCTGTATACTGTGTATATACCATATATATACATATAACACACACACACACACAAACACTGTGCATACCTTGGAATGTAATCTTCACATAGACTGGAATATAAGTATAGAAATCTTTAAAATACGCTTAACATTGGGCTGCAGCTGCTGTCTGAGAGAGCGACCAACCAGAACGCAGGTGAAAGTGGAAGCATTTCTGAGAAAAAACGCAAAGTGTGACTGCGTGGCCACGATAAAACCTGTGTGTGGAAACACAAACATTAGTTTTATGGCCAAAAAGGTTTGTGTTAAATAAACCCTGCTGCCAGTGTGGCGTCAAACCCGCATCTCCTCAGACTCTCCTCACTCAGCACCGTGATCTACCACCAGGGGGGGTTAACTCACCGACTCTTACCACGACATTTATGGGTACGGCTGGCTGAAAAGCACACAGCCGCGTTCACAGGGTGGCTAAATTTGATTAAACCACAAAAACAGTGACGCACATCTTTTTTAATAAGTGACCTGAGCTTCAGTGTCTGTTTGTGACTCTCTCAGGACCTCAGGCCTCCGGTGATCAGAGATGCCGCCGCTGCGACTGGCAGAGGGAGGAGAGTTTCAGAGAGAGAGATTATTATGGGGAGTCTAGTTTTGGTCTCTCAGTGTAAATATAAACCTGGGGATTAAAGCAGCAGAACACAAACCCAGACCCGGACATCGGCCGGAACGAGACCACCGTCCGGCCCGCGGTGACTCAGCAAAAAACCCCAAAAAACCTAACGTAAATCAGACCGTCCAGAACAATCACCACTGATCAGCGGACGATCACGTGGACCTGAAGTTCTCACACGTCTTTTTACGAAGGTTTTATCGTTTCAAATAAAAGAAAGCAGGGAACGTGTTACAGGTCTGGAGAAAACAGCACCTGCTCGTGGCTGCAGTGTCGAGAAAAAACGGTGAGCTTTGGTTCACTCTGCACATGGTTCTGTGTAACTGTAGCATAGCAACCACACACACACACACACACACACACACACACACTCAGAGGGCAGTGTGTTATTTCAGGTCAGCCCCGCTGTGTGCTGCAGCTGCTCCAGGCATTTTAACTGCATGAACCCTAAACAACCAAAGACCAATCACTTGCTGTAACTTTGTACAGCGGGTCCTCAAGTTACGACTCAGATCCCTTCCTGCGACAGTGATGTAACACGAATTTTGGTGTGAATTGAAACACACACTAGCCTGAATCACTTACTGATCCTAACACACCAGAATCATAAAAACACAACCAGAAAAAGGAAAAGGACATTGTACTTGTTCACTGTACTGTAGTAACAGGAAAAATGACAATAAATGGCGTAGGGACGTGTACTGGGGAGGCCAACTCCTTCACGCACGCACTGCGTTCCTGCATGTTCTGCGTATTCTTCCACCGTGTGCAACCAAACTAGTTATAGAAATGAGCGCTGTAAACTCGAAACATCACATGTCGAGACCGCCGTAGCCCGAGGACCCCCTGTACATCATCACTGATCCGCAGCCCGAGTGGATCTCAGACGCTCCAAACTACCCAATCAGGTCAGTCAACCGAAGACTCACTGCGACTCGAACGGCCGAGCGAACACTAACACTGATTACACACCACACACACCCGGAAACACGCCGTTATTGCACTGTGACTCCTCACCTTCCAGTAATACATTATTGATCAACAGCTGAACGAACAGAGTGTGCTTGTCCACTGGGTTAAAACCGTAAGTAGTACGTCGTCTATCGTTAAAAAACTCATGTTAAAAATCAACTGACCTCAATTTAAGCATTTCTCTTTCACATTTGCAAGGACTGAGGACCCCCCAGGTTTTTACGAGCCGCGAGCGACATCGAGACGCGTTCAGAAAGGAAAAGGGTGCCAGGCATCGTACTGGTATTATGTTTCGAGCTGAGAAATGCAGCGAGAAATGTTCCAGTTCCAGGCCAGTGCCAGAACGTTCCGCAAGTCGTACAAACAAACAGTGTAAAACAGTAAAAACGATTAATCCTTAATTACTAACTCTGTAAAAAAAACGCATCACGTCTTAATGCTGGTTGACCTGCTAGCTTCCTAGCAATGGAACAGATCTGACTGTGTCGTGAGATCAGTTCAGGCTCGCCAAACCGATCACTGCTGACTGCTCGTGGAACAGGTTCTCCACAGAAATCATTTCTGCAGGACGCGGGGGTGAGCTGCTGAAGGCCTGTGGCGTCTGTGGAGGTTCCTTCATGCTCCGCAATTACATAACATGCTTAAAGGGGGTCCCGAAGCCGACAGGTAACACAGTTGCAGGTGGTCCCGGGAAAAGACTGCTACAGTTACGCATGCAAGAGGAAAAGAGAGGCTGTGAGGAAAGTGTAGGATCAAAGAAGGCAGGAAGACACTCAGCCAAAGCCGCGAGGTGAGCCCACCCGGGCTGGAGCTCCGGTGGTCCCGCGGGGCAGCGGCGCTCCAGACAGACACACCTCCAGAAACAAAACCAGAAATCCACGAGAAAACAAGCCGACTGTTAAACAAGCACAGAAGCAGCCGCTTCTGCTTTAAAGCGAAGACCGGTGAGGCCTCCTGTACACACACACACACACACACACAAAACACACACACACACAGACCACCTGAGCTGCTTCTAAACGCAACACTTCTAAATGCAACACTTATGTTCACTGTCCCTCTCTCGTCCTCTCGCTCTTCCTCCGGTCCCTCTCCGCGGCGACGGATGGACAGAAACGGCGGTGAAAGAGTAGCACAGATGCACAGCGAAGGCGAACCGGGTCGCTAGGCAACAGCGGGGGTGGGGCGGGGCGGGGCGGGGCCTAGCGGGGCAGAGGGACCAGGATGTCCACGTAGTTGATGGGGAAGAATCCAGACTGGCCGTGGATCATCCCCTCGTACCAGTTATCATCAATCTGGTTGGTCAGGGTGATGATGTCGCCCTCCTTAAAACCCAGCTCTCCCTCGTTCTCAGGCTCAAAGTCATACAGAGCACGACAACACGGCTGATCCAGAGGAGCTACAGAGAGAGAGAGAGACAGAGAGAGATACAGAGAGAGAGAGAGACAGAGAGAGAGAGACAGAGAGAGAGATACAGAGAGAGAGAGACAGAGAGAGAGATACAGAGAAAGACAGAGAGAGAAAGAGAGATACAGAGAGAGAGAGAGGGACTAAGTACAGCAACAGGTTGATATAAAAAGTGTGAGTGTGTGTGTGTGAGTGTGTGAGTGTATGTGTATGTGTGTGTGCATGAGTGTGTGCATGAGTGTGTGTGTGTGTGTGTGTATGAGTACCTGGAGAGCGTGCGGGGGATTTTGCGGTGTGTATTCCTCCGTTATGGCTTTCGATGGGCAGCTGCAGTTCCATGCGTGGTTTAGGAACAAATTCTTTTCTCGGTTTACTGGAGGCCTCCTTTATCCTGAATCACACACAAACCACACTTTCGCTTTACAGCTGCACAGTAACAGGCTGGAGGGGCATCAACACACACAGACCACCACAGGACCCCCCCCCCCATTACTTACAGGGACAGTCTTACAGTCATTAGTTACAGGGACAGTCTAACAGTCACTAGTTACAGGGACAGACTTACAGTCATTAGTTACAGGGACAGTCTAACAGTCATTAGTTACAGGGACAGTCTAACAGTCATTAGTTACAGGGA
>JBBPCX010070262.1:0-10753 GCA_037974365.1 Hydrocynus forskahlii | reverse complement strand
AAACACACACCCACACACGCACGCACACACACACACACACACACACACACACACACACACACACACACACACACACACACAATCAGCTACCACCAGGACAAACTTGAACACGCTCTCTCACTCTCTCTCTCTCTCTCTCTCTTACACACACACACACACACACACACACACCACACACACTCATACACACATACGCATACACATACACGTGCCTGCACTCTGGTCAGTGAGTGGTCATGTTGCTGCTGCTGCTGCTGGTGTGTGTGCTGCCGGGCGTGCGGCCCGGTGGTGTGTGTCCGGCGGTATGTACGTGCGCGGAGGACGGGCTGCTGATGATGGTGGACTGCTCCGAGCTCGGACTATCGGCTGTGCCCAACGACATCAGCCCCTTCACCTCGTACCTGTGAGTACACACCTCCCTCTGCGTGTGTGTGTGTGTCTGTATGTGGAGCACGTGGTGGTGTTTTAGTGCTTCTGTCCACTGCTTGCAATGCCCAGGAAGGTTTTATCAGGTTAAAATGGTAAAGTCTCAAGCAAAGTACTTAAAGAATGCTGTACCCACTAATGTCTAAATAAGTTCTCTGTGTAAATAAATGTTTAATCAGTAATGACAAAAAAAGGCAAAATCAGTCTTTTGGTCAAGTGGGGCTACAAATCCCAATTTAATTGTGAGAAAACTATAAATATATGAATCCAATGTTAAACATTCACAGAAGGTATAAACACACAATTCAATCACTTTAGGCCAATCAGGACTCATTAGGCTGCAGTTTATTTTCCCAGTCTAAAACATTATTGAATATAATATTTAATGCTTTTTGTGTTTTCTTTTTAACTCACAGTGTACTGAGACCCACTTTTTCCCCCCTCTGTGTCCTGTCACCGTTCTCCATGTGTGTGTAATTGTGTGTGTGTGTGTGTGTGTGTGAAGCAGTGGGGCGCTCAGTACAGTATTGAGTTTCCCCGTGTCAGCTGGACGTATGTGGGGTCAGAGCCATGTGAAGCGCTAAGTCGCGCCAGATGGCCGCTGATTGTGGCCACTGACGCAGGAGGACTCAAGTGTTCCTCATAAAAAAAAAAAAAACTCATAAAAACTCATTCAGCACGTTTAGTGATAACTGAGTTCCCAACGGAGGGCCTGAGTGTCCAGGACGTCACTGTCCTTTACTGTAAATACACTGAAACATGTCCGTTCTACAACATAATGAGTTATATTATTATATTAAATTACTTATTATTCATTATAAAATTTACAGTGAATTAACATTATCAGATTATTAATGCATTATTATCTGTGTATTATTTTGGACATTTATATTTCTTTGCAGTACCATACAAAAGACACCTAATAAATTGTTTTATTTAACCTCTTTAGCTGAGCAGTATGTATATAAAACCCAATGTTAGAATGTAAACAAATAATATTAAAACAGTAAATAGTGATGATATTTATGTCTATATGTTTGCTTAATGATTAAGCAATTCTTATCAAATAACTTAAAAACCTGGTTCATTTCATTAGAGTCAGGAGCTTTCATGGCGTCGATGTGGAATCTGGAACTGAACCTGTGTCCTTCTAACAAGCTCACAAAATCCCAAGTACTTGACAAATCTTGATATTATTTAAAGCTTTCTTGTTTGTTTGCACTTATCTTTAACTTGTATATTTGCTGGCAGCAAGTCTGCACAGGAGCCTAAGACTTACGCACAGTGGTGTAGAAATGCATGATTGCATTTCGTTTACAGGTGTGTAGAAAATGTACTGTGTTACTACCATGTTGAGGTAAAAATGCACAGCTGATCAAAAGTTTTTGAGCGTTTTATTTACCACACATACCGAAATCTGCCCTCTCACAGCTATTTGTACTTCTGTGGACTAGTTTCCAGTGGCCAAATTCCTGTTGATCATGCTACTGGCAAGCAATTACCATCTTTGCTTCTCTGCACACTAACACTGAACACTACTGAAGCATAATGTGCAGAAATAAATAGTAGTGAGTTGAAGTGAGTAGTAGTGTATAGTGGTGCATAGTGGTGAGGTGTAATGTGTAATAGTAAGTAGTGAGCAGTAATGTTAGTTATTCTGTAGGTCAAAGTATTTATTGTGTAGTAGTAAACTGTAGTGCATGGTAGTGAAAAGTAGTGATCAACTGTGTAGTAGTGAACAGTAGTGCACAGTACTTGTGTAGTATTGAGCTATAGTGCGTAATAGTTAGTAGTAGTAGTGATTGGATGTATGGTAGTGAGCAATAGTGCACAGTAGAGTTAAGATTCTCTGCCCGAACCCGAACACGGGCCGAGCCCGGAGAGTGTCAGTTTACGAACGCACCCACAGCTGAGAACGTGTGTTATAACGGCCCACGTATTAAAAAACTGTCGGGTTTAATCGGGCTCGGGCCGATAATTGCAGTTAATGTGTCGGGCTGGGCTGGGCTGGGCTGGGACACTAGGTGCACGGGCTCAGGTAGGGTCGGGTTTCATTTTTTGGGCCCGATCTAAACTCTAGTGCACAGTAATTATTGGTAGCAATGAGCTGTAGTGCATGGTAGTAGCAATTGTGTTCATGCAAGTGAACTTCAGACTGCTGTTAGTGGCTCATGCTCAAGCCAAGTGGAACTACAGCACTGTACAAACGTTTTGAGCCACCCTTCATTTCTTCCCATTTTGCTTCCAAAGACCCAGACTTTCTAGTATTTTTAATATAGTCTTGAAGGACAGTTCTCCAGGCTTCCTGAAGGACTTTTAAAGTTCCCTCATTTTAGGTCCGGTCCCTGAATCTGACCAGTTTCAGAGGAAAGTTTTTGTTTGTTAAGCCACACAGTGACCTACAAATGAATCATTCAAGCATATTAAAGCTCTTATAACTTAAGGCCTGAACTAGTGAAGAAACAGGTACAGATGATTCCAGATGATCAGGCGGTGATCAGTGTACTGGTGGTGCTGAATGCTGAGTGGTTGAAACACCTTTATCTAGGCACCTTGTATCTGTAGGCATTTTGAAGCCTCTGGCAGTAAAACATTTGTTCCCATTTCTTTAATTTAAGCTACTCAGTATGACAAAGACAAGACAGGTTGACAGCAATAAAATAGTATTTTTTCACCAGCAAGGTGATTCAAAGCAAAATATGAAGAACACTGACATCACATTTTATTTTCACTGTTTTTGAGGGGCTGCTGCTGTTTTTTTTTCTCCATCAAGGAATTCTATTTGAAATGTAAATGTGCAACGATAGCCATCCGGATCCCTGGAGAGTGAATGTGTGTAAATATTGATTTGGCTTTGATGTGTATGTGTCATTGTGAAGGTGTCAGAAGTGCCCTGAATATTTGGGTGAAATTCTGCCCCCTTCAAAAAAAAGCCTTTGATAATTTCTTCACATTAAACTCAGATGCTTTGCCAGAATTCGCTTGCTTTTAGCTGCACATATACACAAACACTCCCTCTCTCTCTCTCTCTCTTTCTCTCTCTCTCTCTCTCTCTCACACACACACACACACACACACATATGCAGGGGTGGGGTTTTACATTGCAAATATTAAAATGTCATGCAATTTTGCATCTTGGAAGTTCTTTCATTGTAGGTCCAGTTTTGAATTCATCATAGTTGTGTATAGTTGTGGTGTCACAACAATAACTAACGCATTGCCTATTTGACCTACAGCAGTTTAACTTTGCCTCTGCATGCCAAAGTCTCAAGCAGTGCTTTAGCTCGGACAGATTTCTGAATGAGGCCCAAACCAAAACAGCCAATCAGAACAGAGATAATTTGCATATATCGGTCTTAAAGGTCCAGAAACAAAACCTGGTTTATTCGCAGAGATAATGAGAGGTCAGAAATGGCCAATACATAATATATTTTGAGAAATTGTTTAGACATTAAACCATATGAATGAACAATAAAATGAATAAAATGTGGAAAGGTAAAAAAAAAAAATGCAGAGCATGTCGGAAGAGCAGAAATGAATATGAATGTTTACAAATGTGTGTGAATGAGGATGTTTCCGGATGCTTCTGGACCAACTGGACATGAACAGGTGCCCTGGGGCTCTAAAAGAGAGAGAGAGAGAGAGAGAGAGAGAGAGAGAGAGAGAGAGAGAGAGAGAGAGAGAGAGAGAGAGAGAGAGAGAAAAGAGGTAAAGAAAAAGAGAATGGGAGGAAGAGAGAGAGAAAAGGAAGAAAGAGGATGAGAGGAAAAGGAGGAAAAGAAGAAAGGAATTTTAAGAGCTTTTAGTGATTTTGGTGGTCATGTGAGTTGCATAGAAAACCAAGAGAGTGACCAACTACTGTTCATTTTTAATGAGGGTTGACATTTACAGCAATGAGTGACCATTGCTTTGTCAAGGGGCAAACAAATAGCTAAGTGACTACAACATGGTGATGTGAAGGCAGTGGGACACACAGCACTGAAACACAAAGTTTTAGCTCCAGTCAAACAAGGAGGACAACCTAAATGTTTTACTGTGACCGGCTGCAAAGCGCCTAAAGATACAAGGTGCCTAGATGAAGGTGTTCCAATCACTCAGTATTCAGCACCACCAGTATACTGATCACTGGCTGATAATCTGAAATCATCTGCACCTGTTTCTTCACTCTGGTCAGGGCTTCCTGGCTTCAACAGTTGTTTGAAGCTTGTAGGACATTCAATCAGTATTTTCTTTCCTGTAGGTTGCAGTTTTATAGTGAGTCCTTCAACACATATTTTAACTTTAAGCCTAGCTGTCAGTCAGTCACACAGGTAATGCAGGTATTTCACAGTCATTGTGAACACAGACTGCTGCCCCCTACTGGTGTGGAAAGTTAATTCTTTCAACGATGTACTTGTCAGACAGAAGATGATCAGATAGCCTTATGTAGCAATCTTTCTTTGATGACTTGATGTGTAACAGATCACAGCTGTATTTTCCAGTCTTCTCCCAGGTTTCTCTGCTCCAACAAACCTGGCCCACCACACCAAGGGTGCAGTAATTAGTTAATTGTTTAATACATTGAAACGCATATGCTAGATGATTGAAAATGGGGAAAAAAATGTGTCCAGTGTCTCCAGGGCTTGGACCGGGAAACAGTGGATTAAAGGACAAAGTAGGTTCAGATAAAAGAGCTCAGCTCTGAATTGTGAATCTGTGAGGGGGACTTAAGTGTTCTGGACTGGAGCAGATTTGCAGAATTAAGGTCTCTGGTGCTGCTTTTCTTTACCCCGCTTTGCTGCATGAAATTACATAGGAAAATATAGAAACAATACATAAAAAACTAAGTGAAATAATGTCAATATTACAAGCTGTTTAAATGCTAAAGTGATTTTTACACTTAGTGATGCATATAACACAATTAATTAGCATTTAAATGAACCAGAGAGAGAAAGCGAGAGAGAGAGAGAGAGAGAGAGAGAGAGAGAAAGTGAGAGAGAGAGAGAGAGAGAGAGAGAGAAGGAGAGGGAGAGAGAGAGATCTATGGGATATAAGGCCTGGTGTGTTTAATAAAGCTCCAGCTGATAATGCCTGCAGTGTGAGAGAAGCGTGATTGGTGGCCGAGGCATCAGCATGACTGAAAGCAGATGCAGGTGAAAGTTAATGATGTGCGTGTGGCAGGGAGAAACCAGCACAGACTGATTGCGAATGAATTCACACCTTCAGTCATAATTCTTCTGCTGAGCATGTCTAACCCACGAGGAATACAAGCTTGTCCCAAATCACAACTGCAGATCCTTCAGGCTGGAAAACACTGCTGAGTGAATAACACACACACACACACACACACACACACACACACACACACACACACACACACACACACACATTCTTGCATACTTACCCTTCAAACATGACTTTATTAACAACACACTGTATGTATATGTGAACATACACACACACACTCCCACGGAGATGCAGACTCAACCTCACCCTCAAACAAACATGGGAGTAATTGTTCATTTCCTCCCTTTCCCATTACCTAACAGTGAAATGAGAGCAATTAGTGTCCTGTGAAGTCGACCCAAAAATAGTCGGACTCCATGCAGGATAAATAAACGGGAGACCTACCGCAGACTGATGCGTCTCTAGGCCATCCTTAAACAGATCCAGAGCTGAAGCCGCGCACAGAATCTGCAGCCTGGAGAATCAATCTCAAACACCTCCAGAACAACCAGAATACCAGAAATGCTGCTAATTCTTATGGACATGCTGGAGTTAATTCAAGTATTTGTTAATTAGAAATATTTTGAGATTGTCTGCAGGCTTATTGAGATAGTGATGTAATTATGACCTGAGTGAGTCAGTGTGATGAATGAGGGTGTGATGAATGAATGAATGAGTGTGATAAAAGAAAATGTGATGAATGGGTGAGTTTGATTTTAAAAAGTGTGATGAGAATGTGATGAATGGGTGAGTTTGATAAAAGAGAGTGTGACGATTGAAAGAACATGATGAATGAGTGAGTGTGATGAAAGAGTGTACTAATGTGTGTGATAAAAGAGGGTGTGATGAATGAATGAGAGAATATGATGCAAGAGAGTGTGATAAATGAGTGAGTTTGATTTTAAGTGTGATGAATGAATGGATTTGATAAAGTGACGGAAGAAGGTGTCGAATGAGTATAGTGAATGAGTGAGGTTGATAAATAAGTGGCATTTATGAATGAGTGGAAGTGACGGACGATTCACAGTGATAAATGCGTGGCTGAGTGAGGAATGACTGAATGACAGTGATAGATGAGAGTGATAGATGAATGAGAGTGATAGATGAATGGTAGTTAGAGTGATAGATGAGAGAGTGAAGTCTGAATAAGTATGAGGGAGAGTAATGAATTGGTGAGAGTGAATAATGACTGAAATTGATAAATGAATGACTGAGTGAGAGTGATGAATGAGTGATTAAGACTGATGGATGACTGAGTGAGAGTGATGAATGAGTGATTAAGACTGATGGATGAGTGAGTGAGAGTGATGACTGAGTGACTACGACTGATGGATGAGTGAGTGAGAGTGATGAATGAATGAGAGTGATTGAGTAAGTGAGAGGGAGAATGGTGAATTGGTGAGAATAAATAATGAGTGAGTGAGAGTGATGAATGATTGAGTACAACTGGTGAATGAGTGAGTGAGAGTGATGAATGAGTGAAGGAATGATTAAGTTAATATGTGGCTCTGATGATTAAATCAGTTTTTGTGTTCAGTGTGTTCAGTGTAAATCAGACTCTCATTTTCATCATGTTATGTCAAATCTGTGCAGATAATAATAATACACAACATAAGCTCCTCTCTCATTAGAGCAGAAAAGGTCCATATCTTCTAAAAAAACCACAGAACCAACACCAATCCCTGCAAACATTTGATAAACCTCACGTGTGGATTGGCTCATGCTTCTCATCTGCATCTGACATCCACACAGTAAGCGATTCCTAGCTCGCTTGTTTATCTCCAAGCCACCCAGGTTTGGGGTTTTCTGGGCGATGGCTCAAGGCCACGGTGGCCAAGGGAGGAGATCAGAGGCGGGCTGTTTAAGAAGTGAGTGGTGAGGTATTCACAACTCTGTCCCATCTGTGAGGACTTTCAGTCCAAACAAACCCATTTAACGCTCGAGCTGCACTCCACCATAAACCAATAACTTCAGCCTTCATCTCTTACCCAAACAACTGCACATTTCTATCGTACCACAGCGCACATGCAGTCCCTGCTCTGTTATCAAAAACGTCGTAAAAAGGTTCCTTGAGTGAAGGGACTTGGCTTCAGACAAGACTGGCTTTGGAGGTTGTAGAGAAACTGAGAACTGTTCACAGTGGTGGTGAATGGAACCGGACGTCTGCCTCTAAAACCTCTCTCACAGAAAGTTATTTCATGATTGAAATAGAAGAAGAAAATTAATGACTGTAGGAGAACACTAGAGGCACTTTTCCATAGACATTCAGGATGTCCCTAAATCGTGATGCGATGGTATGGAACTTGCAGCATACCAGTGCGAGTCCCTCGCTGATTTTAAGCGTCGTTTGAAGACCCACCTCTTGAAGGAGCACCTTGGTGACTAACCAGTCCTCTTGTTTATCTCTTGTACATCTTTTCTTTTATATATATATACGTTCAAGAGATAAACAAGAGGACTGGTTAGTCACCAAGGTGCTCCTTGGAAATGTACCCTTCATTTGCCTCTGACTTTTTCTTTTTTTTTTAACTTTTGACAGGGTTTGTTAAGGTGTATAACTTAGCTAGCAGTAACTTGGTTAAAATCAGATGTTGATTTAAGTATAGCTTTACAGGTATGAAGCACTGATGTACGTCGCTCTGGATAACATAAACATAACGTAACGTATCTGAACCCGATAGCAGTGTTTCTGACACATAATTCTCTCCCAACGTTTTCTGTCAGAGCTGCTTTCGTTATTGTGGTCTTTTAATTCTTATAGTCTTGTTTGAGTTATTTTTTCATGACATCTTTTAGCTGTGTGATAAAAATGTAACCCAGTTAACTTGTTAGCTATGGCCTGGTACACAGGCATTTGCACAGACATTACAAAAATAATTGCCAATATTTCAACCAATCAGAAAGAAGTGACACAGTCAGCTCGGTTGCGGCCTGCTTTTGGCCTTGCCGTTGAGCACCTTAGGGATGGGTCGCTTTATTTGTAATGGAAAAACATTAGTTCACGGTACGGCGCCATTCCTTGTGCCAGTGGAAAAGCTCCATAGAAGTTGCCCTGGGCATGAGTTCTGCTCAAGCTAGAAGAACCCCCATCTCAGTAGGACTGAGAGAGCACTGAGGAACAAGGAGGGGTGTATCAAGGTAGAAATGTAAGTTTATGAGATGCTTCAGGCAAGATACTCCTCCCAAATTCCAATTTTTTAAACCTGTTTATTTATGGTGGGGGAATACATTCCAGGCAGTATGAGGCAATATGGTCCCCAAAGAAAACTGATTTAGTTTAGCTCCGTTGCTATTTTACCATCATCAATATCCATACAAACATTCAAAGACACGTGGAGCTTCACTGGGAGTCAAAAGTGAATAAAATGGCTGTATTTGTGTTGGTGACTTCTTGTTCCATTCACCAAAGAAATCAGAGTCTATAATGAACCGTTTCACACCAAACACACACTAAGTGACTTTGTTCATATATCAAGCACTGAATTATAAGAAGTTAGCAGTTTTATTCAAATTTATTGGACACTGCAGGACACTTCTTCTGTGTTCTCATTACTATTTTACCATCATCAACCTTCCATATGAAGACATGGAGCTTCAGTGGTGGTTGATAGTGAATAAAAGGTCTGTATTTGTGTTTAAGATGTCTGGTTCTTTTCACTACAGCAATATGTGTAGGATAGCTCTGGTTCCATTCATCACAAAGGTATTTGTGTTGGCGATGTCTGGTTCCATTGACCATCACTATATTTGTATTGGAGCCGTCTGGTTCAATTGACCACCACTGTAGAAGTCTTTACAATAAGCTGACCACATCTGCAAGTTTGACTGAAACTGAAGTTTCTAATGGAAAACCATGGCCCAGAAGTTCTTCTGGCCATGGCGTTGTGGGGTTACGCCAAGTTCATATTGTGGCCTTTCCTCATGTCAGCGAGGGCTCTCCCCTCTGACAGCGTAATCTCAGAGTGAGTAATGCTGATAACAGAATGTGAAAAGGCGAACAGAGTGGAGGAAGTCTTCCCTTGATCACATTCCAGTGACGGCATGAAGAGACTGCTTTCCTCCGCTTCAGGCGGATCTTTTAGGCCTCCAGAGGAACGGGGCCTTAATGAGGAAAACTCCTGCATGTTCTTACCTGCTAAACTTAGCGAACATCAAAGCAGTCGGTGGAAAAAAAGACATAAAGAAAGCAGTGCAGATGATCTGAAGTTTGGAATACGGACAGTTTACGGCACCTTTGAGAATCGATCACTAAACACACTGATGTAGGAGCAGGATAAAAAAAGCGCTCACTGGAGAACCGAAAGCAGTTTTACTGCGTTTCCATCCTGGCTTTGACATGCAGATTAGGTTTCCCTGCCACACAGGAGGGAAATGAAAGCAAATCTTCCAGCAGAAATCTCTCTATAATTTCTCGATTGCTCAATCTTTGTCCTCAAACACTGCGTTTCCCAGGACGCGCGTCTTTTAGAGTTCGCCCAAGTGTCTCGTCCATCTTCCTGAGAGGCTGCAGACAGGCAGTCAAGGCAAAAAAAGCTTGGCGAGGGCGTTTCCCGATCCAACCTGCAGCTGCAAACGCAGCCACTGGGGACACGCAGAAATTTATTACAATAATCGTCTCTCTAGGCAACACATTAAATCGCTCCGTTCCTTTGAAAGGACTTTGAGGAATATTTGCTTTGATAGTTGATTAGAGAGAACAGGTTAGGGAGGGGCTCTCTAAAACACAACACACTTTTATATATATATATATATATATATATGTACATATGTTTTAGGCAACTGTGAAATTTTATTTAACTATTTTGATGAGCAGGGAGTGTCTTTCAAACATTAATATCAGAGAATAAAGGGAAAAAAAAATACAAATAACATTATACAGTAAAAAGTGATTTTATATTCAGTATATCTGTGTGTTACTTGTGGAAGTCCTGTATTCCTTGTAGTTTCCATCAGAAACCAGTCCGTCATTAAATTAAACCAGGAGCTGCTGTGTGTGTGTGCATGCGTGTGTGTGTGTGTGTGTGTGTGTGTGTGTGCATGCGTGTGTGTGTGTGTGCGTGTGTGTGCGTGTGTGCGTGTGTGTGTGTGTGTGCGTGCGTGTGTGTGTGTGTGTGTGTGTGTG
>JBBPCX010070261.1:0-10753 GCA_037974365.1 Hydrocynus forskahlii | reverse complement strand
GTTTTATGAGAGAAGATATTTAATTGTATAATATTTCAGCCATCTTGCTTTTAGGCTATTCATGAGTGGGGCCAAGTGAAATATTTTATTTCAAATTTTATTTTATATTGTGCATTGTTTGTTTTGTAACAGATTTATTCTTTTAATAATTTAATAATAATAATTTCTTTCGGTTTTCGGCCAAGTATTTCCTCATTTTCGGTTTTCGGTTTCGGTCCAAAAAAAACATTTCGGTGCATCCCTAATTAGTATTAATGTAAGCACTAAAAATATTACATGTGAGTTTAACAAGCCATGTATAATACTGCCTCCAGGACTCACTCACAGAAAGCCCCCTGCTGCTTTTAAGACAAATGAACTCTGCAGATTTTGCATAAATTGATTGGGCAGACCTCAATGTGCAGACGTATTTGCTTTAAGGGGTTATGCTGCTTCTTTCAGATTTGAGAGACTGGTTGATCTTGTGCACTGCATACATTTTTCAGTGTGTGATGATCTGTAGATGGACATATTGCTGGTCCTATCTACTGCAGGTGGTTCGTGTGCGAGCTGCTGCCATCACTAAATAATAAGTTAATTGCTTAAGAGCAATCTGGTGTTTGCTGTTAGGATAGCTTTAGGATAGCGCTGTGTTTGTCAGTGTATATGAATATGTGTACGTGACTCAGCGTTTGAAGTGCTTTATAGCATGATCTATAATATAATGTAGACTGGCGCCTTCAGCATTGTTTCCTTACTGGCTACTCATAAGAGTATGTAGTCTGAAACTGTTGTTTCTCTGACTAAAGTTTGCAAACTGACATTCATCCATTTTCTGTAACCACTTTATCCTTACTAGTGTCGCGGGTACCCAGAGCCTTTCGCGGGGTCTACGGGCTCGAGGCAGGGACCACACTGCACACATACACACACCGTTCACTTACACACTCACACCTACAGTTAATTTAGAATCCCCTATTCACCTGATGCGCATGTCTTTGGACTGCGGGAGAAACCGGAGACCCTGGAGGAAACCCACGCCACCACGAGGAGAAAATGCAAACTCCACACACACAAGACCAGGACCCAGATTCAAACTCCCAACCTTGGATCAGTGAGGCAACAGTGGGGCCTGCGAATTGACCTATGTAATAAATTCCAATGAAAGTCCCCATAGAGAGCAAGGGCAGGCAGATCATTTCGGCTGATGGGCGCAGAAAATGATCTGCCTGCCCTCGCTCTGTAATGCTGACGTTTCTTGTACTCAGTCTTCAGCCTGGAAGAGGAAGGTTTAACACTTTTCACAGTTTTGGAGATCCTTCAGTTCAGCCTTGAATTTTCAGAACTGTGCAACATATTTCAAATAAATTACTTTTTAATTGTAATATTTTATTTGATTATAATTTATATAAATGTATGGTTGGTCAGTTTCCATTCCACCAGGTAAATGACCAGTACAAGGCCTGCAGAAAGAGGTTGAAGGAAATCTGATGCTTATGTTCATGTAATCACCAGGAATGATTCACTTTTAGAGAAAGGAGAACGAGCTCCTCAACGTCTACCTGAATTCTTGGCTCTGAAACCTTTTAATCTGAGTAGTCAAACCGGTATTATGAGAGTGGTTTAGAAGGACTTCACAGAAAGGCATACATATTATATTCAGAGTCCCGAAGTGGCCATTTATTCACGTGTTTTCAGGGGAAGGGTGTGTGTTGCACTGCACGAACGTGCGCAGCTTATTTGTCATTCTCCTTTACTGTGGTATGAATTGGGTACCAGATACTTACACAAATGCCATTTCTCTCTCTGCGCACTCTGCATGAATCGTGATCCTCTGTGTGAGTGCTTTCCACATTACTGCCTCAGACAGCAGAGCTCTTTGGGTCCAATTTGAAGTGGAGAATTCAGCGTTGAGGACAGTGCAGCATTTTATGAAATATTTTGTTTTGTATAATGACCAGTCAGTGGACTCGCTGCAGGAATTGCTTTCTTTTTGTGACAGTGGGTAAATCCTCTAAGGAACTTGCGCTGCTTGTGGTACAACAAGGCACCGAATATTAATAATTCCATTAATATTTTGCATTGGAACATTCTGTGCATTCTGTCACATTCACATCTCTTTAACTGACTGTCTTTAAAGATTAGTGATGTGTGCAATGCAGCAGTACTGCTGTAGAAACTCTTGGAAATCTGTTATGTCTAAAGGTGGACAAAGTTTCAGAATACACAGTGCGCAGTGTAATGTTTATCATTCCTGAGCCTGACGAGTTGAAATGGACAAAATGCCCCTGTATAACAGTAGTACCAGATAAAATGTGAAAAACTGTCTGTGAATTGAATATCATGCATTTTATAAATTTGCACTAATAAAGAAATATAAAATGATGCGTGAAATAAATGTAGAAATATGAAATTATGTAAAATAGTTTCATAAAATAGTGTAATAATGGCCTGAAATCCGGTCAACTACCTGCTGCTATGCAGTTTCTTTGCCCGGATGTTTGTTTTTATTATGCTGTCGATAATCTCTTACGATGCATTTCCGATGCATACATGTGTTTAATGCTCTAAAAGCATGAACAATTCTCATTCAGTTAGTAGCAAACATTCCTCTAAATCAGTTTCTTTTATTTCATACTTAGTTTTTTAGTTTTTAAAGACCTTGTTTTCACTGTAAAGTGAAGTGAAAATGACCATTCTGTCATACATGAACACACCATAGCACACAGTGTGAACAGCACAAAATTCTTCCTCTGTGTTTAATCCATTCACCAAATGAAGCAGCGGGCAGCCGGGAACACAGCGCCCGGGGAGCAGTGTGTGGGGACGCTCAGGGTACCTCAGTGGTGCTTAGCAGTCTTGGGAATAGAACCCATGACTTTCTGATCACAAGGCGAACGCCCTGACCACTAGGTCACCAGCTGCCCCTGTAACTAGCTATGGCAAATTGTAATATCCCTGCACTTTGAAATCATATTTACAAAAGTTTTCAAGGTGATTTATGGACTTCTATTGAAGAACAGGTTGCGAAAGCACTCGTCTAGCTAACATTTGTAAGAAGTATTTTCTGAAGACTAAAAGAGAATAAGTGCCCATGGTAAATGGTGTTTGACTGAAAATGCTATATGTTGGTAATTTTGTTGTGAGATTAGCTGATTTGAATACTTTGGCTGGATTATGTTGAATGGCTCTGGAAAACGTGAGTGGATGGTATTGAGGACTGTCTGCTGAATATGGAAAGTAAATGCAAATGTAAATATCTAAGCCCACTGGGAAACTGCTCTTTGTTTTAGAGCCAGGCTCTATTTGTGCCAGTTCTGGTGTGCTCAAAGCACTGGTTTTCTTTGCACTGACCTCCCTCTCTCGCTCTCTGCGAGTGTGTGTATGTTCCTCTCTCTGTTTCTTCTTCCACTGTTCCCCTTTTATTTTAAACCTAACTCACATCTGTTGGTCCTCATGTGCCTGTTGTTCTAACAGGTTTCCCTCACTTGATTCTAGCTCACACGGAATGACAGGCTAGAAATCTCACTGAAGGATGTCCCACGCTTCCCTCCACATATGTCTAATCCCTTGGCACCCGGATGTTTGGTTGTTAGTTTTTTTTTTTTCTTATTAGGTTTTGTGTATGAGTTTATATAAGCAGATCTCCCTGCATCCCACCACCAGCAGACTTTTTCAGCAGAATGGAGAAGACTGGCAGCAAACGCCTCGCCGGAGGCAGAGTCCCTCCTCTTTGTCATATCTCTCTCCCTTGTCACTTTAACTCTCCATGCGATGCATATCTCTGAACAGAGTTATGTAAGCACATCTCTTTGGTATGCAGTGTTGGTGAGTCATGGTGTGACTCCGTGGGTTTTGCCCTTCTTCACGTTTTCCTCTGTGGAACACTTTTAGGAAAAAACCTGTCTTCCTGCAAGGGCAGGATGTCCACTGAAAGAGAGTGAATCTTCCGCTCAAACATTGCGTGGTTGTGGAAATAAATAGAACACAAACAGAGCAGGAACGGCAACAGAGAGGAAGCAGAGTGTCTGCAGTCCTAAAAATAAAGGTGCTGAAGGGTTCGGTGGAGAGATGCCATAGAAGAAACACAGTTAGTTCCCTAAGGGATTTTTCAGTGAATAGTTATTTTCAAAGCAGGGTTTCCCAATCCCAGTCTTGGCCCATTTTCTGCACATTTTTTGTTTTCATGCTCTATATTCCTGACCTAGTGAACAAGGACCTTGGTAATTATCTAATGAGTTAAAAGAGGTGTTTGAGCACAAAACTGACCACAGTGGCAGGTCACATGGACCACACCAGACCGTCTTAAAGTGTACATTTACATTTACGGCATTTAGCAGGCGCTTTTATCCAAAGTGACGTCCGTCCCCTAACTACAGGGGACAGTCTCCCTGGAGCAACTTGGGGTTAAGGGTCTTGCTCAGGAACCCACTGGTGGTATGCTGAAGGGAGGATTCAAACCCATGACCTCTTGGTCCAGAGGCAAGTATCCTACCTACTATGCCGCCACCACACCAGTGTAAAGAACCTCCACAGAATGTAAAATATTTTTGGAAGAATCCTCAAATTCGTAAAGAACCTTGACATTATTTGGAGGTTTGATACATTAAAGTGGTTCTTCACACTGACACAATTCCTCTTTAGGGAACTAAAGTAAACTAAAGTGAAGTGGCCCCTTATAGTCAGACGTGAACACATCACAGCCCACAGTGTGAACAATGTGAAATTCTTTCTCTGCGTTTAACCCGTTCACCAAGTGAAGCAGGGGGCTGCCACTTGTGATGGGCGCCCGGGGAGCAGTGTGTGAGGACGGTACTTTGCTCAACGGTACCTCAGTAGTGCTACTAGCATTGCTGTGTAGACATAAAAGAGGGGTAAATGAAATGGTACCAATATGGTTCTGCTAAATGAAATGGTACCAATATGGTTCTGCTATGGCACTTTTTGCCTCAAGTTTTACATGCAGTTAAGGAGCACGTGCAAACCTAGAACATATTATTGTTACATATTACACCCACATACTTTCAAATTATACCCCTGACTCTGCACTAACTTATTTTCACTATTAGTCCAGTCGGTAACAACCATCATTCATTGGCCTAATACATAATGCTTATGTTGCAATTTAACATTAATTTTCCAACAGATATTTAAGTGGCTTTTGACTAACACTATATAGATTGATATACTGAACAGTACAGGCCAGAACCATCTGCAAGCTCCCAATCTGAGCCCTTTTACTCATTAGTGAATTGTTGATCTAGTTGGTGAAGCGGATGTCCATGCCTCACCCCCACCCCCAGTACCCCATATCAAATGGTTCTGGCCAATGAATCCTGTTTCTAATGATGTCCTTAGAGGCTTTTCAGTGCTTCACATCAGTGCTCAGGTATCTGTTCAGGATTAGCCTGTATCTGGAGAGGTTGCCTTCATTTATAAAAAAACAAACAAACTTGAACTTCTGTGATTAAAGATTAGCTAGCATAGTATGTTTTAAGTCATTGTGTCTGTGTGTGTCTGTGTGTGTCTGTGTGTGTCTGTGTGTGTCTGTGCACTTGGTTCTTCACACTTTAGTCACTTTAGGGGGTGGTCTCGTACCGGGACAGACCATGAAGTCGAGGGGCGGGGCGGGACACACAGTAAGAATTCACAAATTAGGTACGCATTTGCGCTGTGAAGACTGAAAACTGCTGCGCATTTGCATACCACTTATGTCAACCCCTGATTATATGTATGCCACTCTATGTTGGATTCCATTCACTGGAATTAAAGGGCCCAACCCGTGTCAAACCGGACCATCATTCCTCCAGACCATTATCCCCCCCTCCACTAAACTTTACAGCTGGCCAAGCGTTTGTCTGACTCGAAGCTAACCAAAATTAATCTGTTAGATAACTAGATCAGATGAAGAGGCGAAACATGAAATTGTATCTTGCTAAGTTTAAACACGGCATCAGCATGGAAAGATCTTTGTACACAAAGTGACCATGCCTTCAATATAATTCACAAGAATGTTTTTGTTTCTACTAGTGAGTCAGCATGGATGTAAACACAAATATAAACAAAATGAACAAAATCTGATTTAAGACACACAGAAATACATCTGCAGGATTGTGTCTGGTTTGACACAGAATTAGGCAGTACTCTGAGTATTTTTTCCTGTGTTTCCCCACACTCTATCACTCTAACATAGGTTAATTTTCATCCCAGGCTGGACTGAAGAGCTTTTTTAGGCTTTGACTTGGTATTTTTGCATGAGCACCTATGAGTATGCACTTTAACCTCATAGTTGATGCCTCATTTCAAATTTAATGGGCTGGAAAATTCTACGGAGCCAAAATGGAAAAATATAGCACTGTCCATTTACATGTAAACTCATTCAAAACACACTGCACAAATTGCATAGGGGCCTGCAAGATCCAGTGATTCTAAGGATCCCACTACTTCTGTGATGTTTTATGTTTGTTTACTTCTATGTTTTATTTGACTGATTAGCTTGTGATTATAATAACATTCTCCATTGTCACAGGAGAATAAAGGTGGTTTAGAGTAGACATGAAGTGTAATTTACAGGCACTGAAATAGCAATTTAGTGAGAGTCTCCCAAACACCTGTGACCTGTCATCTCCGTGCAAACTGCTGGCTGCTTTTGAAGGTAATTTGCTGGACCAGTTAATTGTTTTGTGGAAATGCAGGAGGGTGCTGGTCTGATTCTGATAAATCGATGTTTCTGTGTTTCTGTTGTCCCACGCTAAAAACAAGATTTGAAGTGAACTGTATTAAATCCGTAATGTAAATAGATCAGACTAAAAGACTTAAACAACTGTGCTTTGGAAATAAACACTATATCCTGTCTATCAGGTGCAGATTGTTTTTCTCTAGGAATTAAAACAACAATCCAATATTGAAACAAGTCCTGTGTAGTTGTTACTGATTTTTAAAAAAAGCCATGTTATATGTATTTTTCATTCATTTGACATTTTTATATAATTTATGAACAAGAAATATTCTTCTTCCACTCTGCAGCTGGAGGGTCCCTTGTGTTGTGGGTGTAACCAACGTATTTATCTTATTTTGTCATTTCTTTTAAAATGACTTTTTAAATGGATGTCGATTGTGAGCTGAATACGTTTATCTCTGGCAAGAAAAAAGAACATTAGGAACTTTCTGTGTAATGCCTTTACAGTTTTAGTGAAGTGTGTGTGTGTGTGTGTGTGTGTGTGTGTGTGTGTGTGTGTGTGTGTGTGTGTGTGTGTGTGTGTGTGTGTGTGCGCGCACCTAAGCTATTGATTGAGGAAACACAATGGCTGGTTTGGCAGATCTGTTTGTGTGAAACCGAGAATGACACTTTGTATAAGCTGTCACTCTGACTTCTATGCCTCGTCCTTCAACTGGCAATGTCTTCAGACTGCATTTTTATCCATGTGCACATTCATGTGTGTGTCTGTACTTTAATACATTTTCATAATAAGTTATTATAATTTTGTCATATTCTCATTAACAAATAGCTGTAAACATATTTCTCAGTTGTTTTAAACAATTGAATGTGAATTGAGTCTGAGGTGAATACATGCAAATAAAAGAAAACATATATTGAGTACACAGAGACATTTGAGGTGAACTAGTCAGGGTTACACTGGCCAAACTCATAATTGGGATGGACATGAAACAGATTCCTTGATGGTAATACGGTGAAAATGACCATGATTTTCTAGGAGTGTAATAAAAACATCAAATAAACAAACATTTATTCACTGTTGACACCTAAAAGTGTTTTGAACAAACATCAAATAAATGAACATTACTCTCTGTTGCCCTCATTTTTTTGTTCCTAAGACATGTCTCTGTGCACTCAATATATGTTTTCTTTTATTTGCATGTATTCACCTCAGACTCAATTCACATTCTGATTGTTGAGATTTAAATAAATGATTGTCAAAGCTGTCAGCTGGGAAAATAATTTGCTGTCAGCTTGAATAAATGCGACAAAGGATTAAGTAATAATTGTGAATGGCCCGTTTTAGCCTTTGGAGTGTTTGGGAAGAATGATAAGACGTGGATGTGTTTTGTGAGTGGGATAAAAAACCATTTTTGTCTTGCCGCTACTATTCTGTGACCATTTAGATGCAGTTGCCTTAAAATTCTTTGAAGTGGAGCGCACATTCTACATGGTCCAGAGGCCCACAGTGTGTGCATGAAACAGGGTCTCCTCCCCCACAGCTCATATCAGTCAGTAAGGATGGAAAGGAAACGGAGAAGTGAGTTAAAAGAGGCCCTGGCTGAGAGAGAAAAAGAGACTGCAATTGCCTATAAACCAATTGCCGTCCTCTATGCAGATGTATACAGCTTAGTAAGCCTCCTACATACACCCACACAACAGCATGGCAGCCTAGCATTCAAATGACACAGTAAACCAATGATCTGTTCATTTAAATTAGATGACTGCTGTCAACAAAAGAACATGCTGCTCATTAAGGTCACTGGAACTTTCTCTCCTAACGCCATACTGTGCAAAGCATTTGTTATAAGAAATTGAGCCATGGAACACAGAATTTTCCTGCTTTTTTAAAAAATGAAACAATAGCATGTGAAAGATTTTTCAAAATGCACCGTTCACACTCTGCATGTAAAAAAAAAAAAAAAGTCCGTATTGAATTTGCTGTTTTTGTGACATGACACATTTATATCCGTAGACCTTTTGTAGCCACATATTTAGCCTGCAGAGGTTAACCTTGCCCATTCATGTGGAGGTCATAAAGAGCATCCCAGCTTTGGCTCCTTGAATGAGGCGCATACAGTCAGAAAGGAGACTGTTTACATATGTTAGTCTTAAGGGTGCAGTAACAAAATCAGGCTGATTAATTCTAAAGGATAAAGAGAGGTTGGAAAGTGTTCATGTAAAAGTGAACTACTTCTGATGCATAAAAATGCACAAATGTCATAAGTGGACCTCAGGGGCAAAAATACAAGAAAAAATGTTGGATATGGGCCTTTTAATGATTCTCGCTTGGTGTAGGTTTTCATGTCTTAAGCATTCTCTGTGACAAGCCATTTACATTAATCCTCCTGATTGGCAAGTTTTTTGCATAGTTAATGCACAATGCATACCCTCTGTAGATGAGTCACATCCTGATGCCATTTAGGAACCAGAACCAATTTTTTCAGGCGCCTGCGATGTTCTGTGATGTCATTTCTGATGAGCCAATTGCTCGTATATTTCAAAACAAGCCTTTGCGAGATTGGCTCTTCCTATAGTCAGAGCTTTGACACACACTTAAAGAAGGCCAGGGGTCTGGAAACAAACCCTTACAGCTGGAAACACGAGGTGGGCGCCCCCCCTGCACAGGCACAGTGTGCTAGTGTTTATCAGCCGAGACCAGACAGCCGCTCCGGGCCCACAGAAGTCGTGACAGACCTTAGAGATGCGGGGCTATAACTCCACCACTCCTCCCTCTTCACTTGCTCTCATATGTGGTCCTAGTAGCTGAGAAGAGGGGGCAGCGCGTAACATAATGCTCTTTAAAGCTGTAGGAGCATACTGCAAGATTAAAGGTACAAATCTTGATGTTATTTTCTGAAGTACATTAAAGAAATTTGTGTGGGTTTATGTCATTCATTTATGTGTGACCAATATTCCAACCTCTCTTCATCCATTGAAATTAAAGAATTGGGATTAGGCTGTTTTTGATACATTCCAGACTGATATGCACTGATCAGCCACCACATTAGAAACTCTGAACATTTAACATTTATTATCTTGTTACAGTGGTATCTGGGGTGGGACATATTCGGTAGCGAGTGAACAGTCAGTTCTTAAAGTTTAAGAGTTGGAAGCTGGAAAAATGGGCAAGTGTACAGATCTGAGTGACTTTGACAAGGGCCAGATTGTGATGACTAGATGACTGGGTCAGAGCATCAGCAAAACCGCAGGTCTTGAGGTGTGTTCCCAGTGTGCTGCAGTCAGGTCCAAGGAATGACAGCAGGGTCATGGACACCCAAGGCTCATTATTGTTTGTGGGGAGTGAAGGCTAGCCCTTCTGGTTCAATCTCACAGAAGAGCTTTTGTAGCACAATTTGCTGAAATGGTCAAGCTGGCTATGATAGAATTAGGCAGAACACAGTGCATAGGAATTTGCTGAGTGTGGGACTGCATAGCTGCGGGCCGGTCAGAGTTCCCATTTTGTCCCTTGTGCACTGCTGAAAGCACCAACAATGTGCACTGGACTACGAAACTGGACTACGGAGCAGTGGAAACTGGTGGCCTGGTCTGATGACTCACAAATTTTCTTTTACCTCATATGGACAGTTGAGGGCATGCGGGTCGCTTACATGGGGAGGTGTGGCACCAGGATGTGCCATGTGTGTGGTTGTTATTGAACTTAAAATATTACATTAAGAATTATAAGAACGGTAGTATTTATTGAACCAAAATTTGGATATTTTGCCTCACTGGTGGAGCGCACTGCTCGACATGTCATGTCTAAAAATGGCTTAACAGTTGCAGATTTGTTCTAATCTAGTAACAATGAGGCTTGCCCAGAACATATGCAGTGTTGTAACACTGCTTCTCTCGCTTCTCTGTGTGGCAGCACAATATGTGCGGATAATTCAGTTTAGGAAAACACCACACTCTGCTAAAAATATTTGATTCTGAACTATTTTATTTACAGTGTGCTATGTGTGTATATATAAGACATATATGTATATGTATGTGTGTGTATATATATGTATATATGTGTATATATATATATATATGTGTGTGTATATATATGTA
>JBBPCX010070260.1:0-10755 GCA_037974365.1 Hydrocynus forskahlii | reverse complement strand
CTAATCAGTCCCTCATAAAGCAGAATGAGGTGCTTGTGTAGGAATTTAACAGACACTGGCATGGAATGGTTGTCACAGTCATAGAGAAGCTGATTTAGATGTGTAAAAGTTCCTTTGAGTGAGTTTATTGCTCCTTTGTTTCTTAATCAGTCTGTATAATGTCCATAGAAAAGTCTTGCCAAATAGATTGGGACACTCTGGAGCGGCTGAAGACGACTAAGGTTGCCATACTCAATCCCACATGTCAGCCAGAGGGGCATAACCCCCCCAGTCCTGGAGCAGTGGAGATCTTTCTGGAGTGATGGAGCTTCTGGAGTACCTTTGGGAAGAATTGGGGTTGAGTTTGTGATCCATCCAACATCAGAACCTGACCTCACCAATGCTCTCATGGCTGAATGCAATCTAATCATTTTACGTTTACATATGAAACTGTAAATTGACCATTCTGTCTAGACTTTACCTTCTCCTGTTCTCCATTTCTCCTCTCTGTCTAATCAGCTCTCTCCTGTGCTTGTTTCTACCGTTCGCCTGCCGAGCTTCGAGGCGCGGTGTTTGTGAGACTGAGCGGAGCAGCAGGAAGCCCTTTTTCGCTTCCTACAAACAGCACATGTGACACAAGAAACAAATTCCCTGTCAGAGAGAACCGGGGGTTTTTCTCCGAACCTCCACAACCAAAGCCTGGATAACGGGGGACTATTATAATAGCAAACGTATCAAAGCAGAAGCACGGTGTGACTGCGAGTGCATCAAAGAGTCTAAAAATAAGCATCGCGGCTCAGTATTTTCTCAGAGAAATGGCTCCGAGATAGCTGTCAGCGAATGAGTGTGATATGTCCTCTGACTCCAAAAATCCATCTGCTAACGCCTACACTTCCCACAGAGAGCGAGGGGGGGGGGAGAACAAGGAACAAGTGAGAAAGAAGGGGAAAAAAGGAGTGAGGGAGATAAAGGGAGAGACAAAGGAGGGGGTTAGACAGAGAATTGGAGAAACAAAAGAAACAGAAGGAGAGAAAAAGAAGGATGGGCAAGACAGAGGACTGAGGAAGATAGAGATAAGAAAGGAAAAGAGAGTAATAGAGAAGGAGAGAGAGAGAGAATAAGAAAGAGAGGGGGGTAAAAGAATACAAAATGAAAAGAAGGAAAATAAGAATAAAGAGGTTGGTCAGAGAGAGAGAGAAAGAGAGAGAAGGTGAAAGAAGGATAAATGAAGAAGAAGAAAAAGAAACAGACAAGAGACAGAAGGAGAGAAAATGAGAAAATTAAGTAGAGGAAAGAGAAAGGAGAGGAAAGAAAGAGAGGGCTTAAACACAGAGAATTGTAGAAACAGATGGAGAGAAAAGAAACAAGACAGGAATGAGCAAGATACAGATAAGAAAGGAAAAGAGAGTGATAAAAAGGAGAGAGAGAATAAAAAAGAAGGGCATAAAAGAAGACAAAAAGAAAAGCAGGAATGGACAATAGACAAAAGGGGGTGGTCAGATAGGAAGAGAGAAATTGAAAGAGAGAGAAAGAAAGGGAGAGAAATGTTGGGAGAAAGAGAAAGAGGGGAATTTGGGAGAGAGACAGAGAGAGAGGAGAGAGAGAGAAAGAGAGAGAGAGAGAGAGAGAAAGAGAGAGGAGAGTGAGAGAGAGAGAGAAAGAAAGAGAGAGAGAGAGAGGAGAGTGAGAGAGAGAGAAAGAAAGAGAGGAGAGAGTGAACAAGAGAGAGAAAAAAAGAGAAAATGAGAAGGTGAGAGAGAAAAACAGGAGAGAGTGAGAGAGAGAGAGGAAGAGAGAGAGAGTATACTCGGGGAGAGAAAGAGAGAGAGAGTGAGAGGGGAGACTGAGGGGGAGAGAGAGAGAGAGAGAGAGAGAGAGAGAGAGAGGAGACTGAGGGAGAGAGAGAGAGAGAGGGAGATAGAGAGGTAAGGTGAAAGACAAAGATAAACGGAGAATGAGAAGAAGAAACAGATAGAAAGAGACAGGAAAGAAAGAGAATGCGAGATGAAGATAGGAAAGAAAGAGAAGGAGAAGGAGAAGAAGATGGAGGAGGAGAGATGGGGGGATCAGGCCTTTCCTCCCACCTGCCTCCCACAGACGGAACGCTTTCGGAAGAGCTGTAGGAGGAGGAAGAGGTGGAAGCAGAAGCCGATCTTCATCGCCACCCCTCCCTGCAACACCACGCTGTGGCATCTAATAACCCTCTTAAGAAAACTCCACTATTTTAGAGCTAACTCACTCCCACACAGCACAACTTACAGAAGCTGCTGAACACACGCTTTCAGAGAAAAGAAGACCGTCTGGAGAAAACAGGCAGGAAAAATCACCTGGATCATTAGCGAGGTCTCGCAAAACCCTCCTGGTGTTTCTCCACAACAATCCAACAACAAAGACCCCTGGGTGAATCTTCCCGGACCGGCCCGTTGGAAAAATACTGTTAACCAGAACAGATGCTGATGGTGGGACCGCAGCTGCTTCTCTGATGGCCTTGTTTGTGTGAAATTTGATGAGAAAATTTTTCTTGTCACTCCTGAATTCATTTCTGGTGGTCATGATCCAGGTCCAGACTTTAGTTCATGGCTTCAGATTTGGCACTGGAAAAAAAACTAGGCGTTGTCATTAAAAACAGGCTTATAAAAGATTTCAGTTTTAGCTGAGATTACAGAATGTGATTTTACACTTTTACTTTAATCTTTTAGCTAAACCTACAGAAAAGTACGTTTCAGTTTAGCCCACCAAGATTTTCTCAGATTAAATTAAACATCCTTTAAAGTAAAGTATTCTGCACGTTCCCTAAAAGTGAAGTGTTGAGTTGGCCAGGTCAAATGGAGCGTGTCCAGTAAGGTGTTCAGAAAGGCAATGTGAAAATGTCCAGTAAAATATCCTTTAAGTGAATCCATACTTTTTGTTTAAAATGCAAAGTACAAAATCAAAAGACATTATGCTTGTAAATTTGAATTGTATATACGAACTTAAAGTTTTTAAAATAACTAAATCTACAGTGTTTCTAGAGTATCTACAGTGTCGGAATACTTGATTCCAGTCTAGAAATGAAACTATAGGCCAGTTTAAAAATAAAAGGTTTGCAAGCTAAACAGATAATCGAATTTTCTGTAAGTTAAACTAAAAGGTAAACAGTCTGTAATCTAAGCTGAAAGTAAAAGCGTAAAAATGATGTCCTCTAGGCTCAGCTAAAACTGAAAACTGCTGTAAGCCAGTCTAAGAGTGAAATATTCTGTAAACTCAGCTAAAAGCGAAACGTTCTGTAGGCTGAACTAAAAGGGAATTATCCTGTGGGCTAAGCTAAGAGGACAGATGTTTGAAGTATTTTGAGCTTTGACTTGATGTAAACTACGTGTTTGTCTACACTCACATGTTGCTTAACAAACTGATTAAAAATAGGCCCCATGGTGGTGCAGTGGGTAACGCACCACCAGGGTTTTGTGTGTGTGTGTGTGTGTGTGTGTGTGTGTGTGTGTGTGTTTTCATGTTCTCCTCGTGGTGGTGTGGGTTCCCCTGGGGTCTCCGGGTTTCTCCCACAGTCCAAAGGCATGCCAGGTGAACTAGGGATTCTAAATAGACCATAGGTCTGAGTGAGTGAGTGAGTGTGTGTGTGTGTGTGTGTGTGTGTGTGTGTGGGTGAACTGCGGTGGGCTGGAGTCCCTGCCTTGTGCTTGTAGACCCCGGGATAGGCTCCGGGTACACACGATCCTAGTAAGGATTAAGTGGTTACAGAAAATAAATGAATAATTTTTTTTTAAAGTTGCTTGTGTCAGCATGGAGTAAATTTGCATTATGAGTTATGTGTGGTCAGTAAGTGACAGTATAACAGAATTCCGTGTGAATACCCAATGACAGTATAACTGAGGGAGTTCCGTATGGATGGCCAATCACAGTATGACTGAGAGAATTCTGTAAGGATAACCAATGACAGTATAACAGAATTCCATGTGGATAACTAATGACCTTGTAAGGGATAGCGTAACTGACAGAATTCTGTGTGGATATGACAGTAAAATAATTCCATGTGGACAAACAATGAGATGGTAATGGACAGAATTCCATGAAGATAGTTAATTACATTATAATGGACAGAATTCCATGTGGATTATCAATTACATTGTAAGAAACAGAATTCCGAGTAGATAACCAATGACACCATAGTGAGCAGAATTCCATGTGGACAACCAATGACAGTGTAACAGACAGAATTCCATGGGAAAAACTAATGATACCATAGTGGACAGAATTCCATGTGGATATAGTAACAGTACAAAAGACAGAGTGTAATGAACAGAGAGTGTACTGGACAGAATTCCACGTGGATTATCAATGACACTGTAAGGGACAGAATTCCAAGTGGATAACTAATGACACCATAATGGACAGAATTCCATGTGGACAGCCGATGACAGAATTCCACATCGTAAAAATTTCCGCAGTGAAGGAAGCCCACTGGCAGTAAGATCTGCTGTGATTGGAGTCCGAACAGGTTCTGAGGAGCAGTGGGGGGCTATTTAGTTTATCACATATACACTTTTACAGAAACCAGGTCACTGTGGTCCATCAGCTCTCAAAGTGTCTTTCTGATGATAATTCAGATCATGAAGCAGCCAGAATTCATACATTTTTCAAAAATGCATTTCTAATTTAAAAAAGGGAGGGAGGAGGTTTGCTTTAGTCAAACAGAGCAGATGAGGTGGAGCTGGGTGGGTAATAAAGGTGTGTTTATTCATTTAAACAGTTGTGAGAGCTCATTACAGCACAGTCTGCAGAAGAGTGGAAAGTTCCCCACTGTTCAGAGAACATTTCTGCAGTTATTATAGCACCACTCACAAAATGGGGAGTGTGTGTGTGTGTGTGTGTGTGTGTGTGTGTGTGTGTGTCTACTGTTTCAGTGTTTGCAGTCTGACAGTTAGGTCTGACAGCCTACACTTATTAAACTATTTCCTCTCTCTCTCTCTCTCTCTCTCTCTCTCTCTCTCTCTCTCTCTCTCTCTCTTTCTCTCTCTCTCTCTCTCTCTCTCTTTCTCTCTCTCCTTCCCTCTCTCTCACAGGCACACACACACACTCACACATGAGCTTTCTCACTGTCTTTGTTAATTCATTCATTTATTCATTCATTCATTCATTCAGATGCTCTGACGTTCTCTCTCTCTCTTGCTCTCTCTCCCCTAATTCTCTCTCTCTCTCTCTTCCCTAATTCTCTCTCTCTCTTGCTCTCTCTCTCTCTCTCTCTCTCTCTCTCTCGCTCTCTCTCCCCTAATTCTCTCTCTCTCTCTCTCTCTGCTCCTAATGGAAAACATATGTTAATTATGTTTAAGAACTGCACTGAGCTGAAATATGAAAACCCAGTGAAGCTTTGACACATGTGAGTGTGTGTGTGTGTGTGTGTGTGTGTGTCTGTGTGTGTGTGTGTGTGTATATGTGTGTGTGCTATTGTAATGGTGTGTGAGGACAAGGAGTGTGTGAGCTCATGCCTCGACAAACACCAGCAGAGTGACTGAGCTGCTCTGTGAGATCTGCAGCTCCTGGATGTATATATATACAGTTGTTGAAGATGGAAAAATGAGGCAAATCTGAACAAAATAATAAACACAGTCTATCTATCTATCTATCTATCTATCTATCTATCTATCTATCTATCTGTCTATCTATCTATATATCTATCTGCCTATCTGTCTACCTATCTATCTGTCCATCTGTCGGTCTATCTATCTATCCATCTATCTATCTATCTACTGACTGTCTAGCCCTTTTGATGATTACACAATGCGTATACACAGAGATCTGTTCTGCCTCAAACAACTCACACTTCACTGCCACTGTACACACCCCACTATGTATTATTATACACTGCACACTCTGTCTTGCTGCTGCTATTATTTGCACAGTTATATTTTATGCTGTTTACCTAACTCTCTGCTGCTAAAATAGAGTATTCATTCAAACTAGTAAACCCACTTGACTTGATTTGACTTCTCAGTTTGGTGTTATTTTTTTCGATCAGGAAAAACAAAGTTCATAGATACTTCTGCTACTAAACAACCTCCAGGACAACAATGATAATAACAGGAGCTTATGTGACATATGGTCATCAGCAGAGACTGAGAGCTGAGCTGGCAGATATGGTGACAGGCAGGCAGGGAGCGAGGGAGAGAGACGGGAGTGTGATGGGAGAGTGGCGGCGGTGGCAGGCTGTCAGTGTGCTGGGAAGTGGAGGGACAGTGGGTGAAGCAGTGGATGGTGTGAGTTTATTTTCAGAATGAGGAGAAGTGCAGCACTCACAGTTTGTTCTCTTTTCCAAACACTCGGCACAGTTCTCACTCCATTTCTGGAAGGGCTCCGCGGAGTATTTTTACATATATATTTTTGCTTTTGGCAGACACTCTCAGCCAGAGTGCCTCTCGTTTCAGCTTACAGATGTAGGTGAGTGCAGCGTTATGAGTCTCACCCAAGAACTGTTATTGATGTGGCGTGGTGCCCAGACAGGGACTACCATCTGCCGCATGAGGACAATGGTGTTATCCACTACACCAACTGTCCATTGCATTATTTGTGTGATTGTGGATGCATACACACCATTGTTATTAAATTTTGTTTTCAAAAATTGGCATTGATCATTTAAAAAAAATATCAATTTTTGTGGTCAAATTACCTTTGTAATGTATGGGGGGGGGGGAGAGAAAGAGGACAGTCTAGTCACCTTAAAAATGTTTGCTCCACGGAGAACCACAATCCTGGAGCAAAACACACAGCAGACTCATAAACAGACTTCAAGACTCTAAAGCTCAGGTCGGCTATAAAAAAAGACGTGCGTCAGTGTATGTTGGGGTTTAATGAACAATAATCATGTGCTTGCAGCCATCCTTAACCATAAATGGCTTGGTAAGAGGCAGTGAGTTAATGCCCCCATGGTGCGGTGGTAAGACCCAACGTGTTGAATGAAGAGAATCTGAACTGGCGCAAGTTTGAGACCCTGATATGAGTAGAATGAGTTTGTTTTTACATAAACTTTTTTAGCTATAAAATTAATGTTTGTGTATCTCCAAAGCCTGTTTTTATAGCAGCCACGCAATCACACTTTGCATTTTCTCACAGAAATGTAAACTATATGGCATCGTTACACCAGTCACTGTCTCTCATTCAGTTCTCACTCAGTCGTAGCCTTTTGCATGACTGGGTGTTTATAGAGCTCTAATTGCAAATGCTTGCATATGATCTTACATGTCTGATAGACCAAATTCCAAAACTTAACCTTGAAATAGACTGGATGTCAGTGGTCCAAGTCACTGTGAGTAGTGGACAACAACCAAAGGCCAAAAAAGATAACAGTTATAGAGACAAAGCCAGTCTGATTCCAGTCTCAGCTGAAGTCCTACCTAGATGCTGAATTTCTGTAAGAGTGGGTAGACCCAGCATTGACATTAGGGGTGATGTGGATGAGAGATCATGTCTGAATGACAGAGACCAGGTAGAGTCTGTCTATGGCTTCGATTTTTTTTTACATTATGTAACATTGAATTTTGTAAAGTTTTCCTGATTTAATGATTTTTCTGGGGAAAAAAACATATAAAAATGTATTGGTTATGTCATCAACCAACAAACAAAAAGTACAAAATGAAATAAAACTTCAGAACAAATCATTATAGATTTACAGAAAATACTGAATCCACCTAGATGACAACAATTTTAACACTGAAAATAATAATGATAATCATCATCATCATCATCATCATCTTAGTATTTAACAGAAATGTATAAAATGAAAATGTGATGTGAAAAGTGCTTTCAATAAGCAAAAAAGGAGCAAATTAGTTGAACACAGTTTAGTAAGATTCTCGAAATAAAGGGTGTATGGAAAACCTTGGTTGTTTGGGTGTGGGGACCAAACGAAAACCAAACACAGTGTTTCTGGAAGGGCCTGCCATGCTTGGACTGACAATTCTTGTAATCGACTTTTTGTAAGAACACTAGAGTTGCTGTTTTTATCTTTGGAGATGTGTTCACATTGTTTTAGCAGCATTCTAAATTAACTTCTGTTCCAATCTGTTTCTGCAAAGATGCCAAAAGTTTGTAGGCACCTTCTTCTGAAATCAAGGGTATTGTGTTGCTGCAGAAACAGCCTCTTCTCCTCTGGGAAGGCTTTGCACTAGAAAATGTGGAGCTTAGCATACACAACTGAGCCATCAAGCTCACTCATCTGTCTGTTTGTTCATCCGTCCCTCCATTTGTGGATTCATTTGTCCATTTGTTCATCCACAGCATCCTTCCCTGGGTGCTCATCCTGCAGGAGGGTGAGGAAGAACCTTACCTTCTTCTGGGCGTCGCCGCATAAAAGCTGTGAGCCGTGGACAAGGCAGGGAGTGCTCGTTTCTTCCCACATTGCTCACTTTGTTGTGTTCTGTGCTGCCATTGCTTGGCAGCCTGGGAGTGCTGGACTGCGGGATGTCAATCATGCACGCTCGTTAGAATAATAGTATTAGAACCATGCTAAGACATTTCTCAGATAAGTTTGATCTTATGCTTTTTTTCCATTCAAACTTTGTTGGATATTGACAGAGCTCATTTTCTACATTTTTATGTATTTCTTTTTGCCCTAACATCCACCTATACAGTATCATGGATGTGGGTTTATGTGCCAAAATCAATCATAATTAATTTCTGTATAAATAATGACTATTTATCATTTAGAAGCTGTTCCTTAAATACTTTATAGAACACGTGCAGCTGTTGCGAAAGTAAAGCAAGGCCGTCTGCACAGCGGCCCAAACAAAGACGCGCTGAAAGCCGAGCTGCTACACCATCGGCTCAACAGCATCAAGGATCACCAACAACACTGTAATTTCTTCCAACAGTTCCCAGAATGCAGAGAGTCAAGACTTTGTTTCCTTTCTGCGAAGTGACTGTCTGGGAATTTATAAAACATATATTCACACACGACAGACGCTGGTGCCTTTTCCAGCAAAGTGATGGGGGTGAAGGTGGGTGAGGTCCATCGGAGGAATACATTGAACTCAACAAGCAAACTTTATAAATGGAATTTAACCCTCATGTTATGTTCGAATTTACTAACATCCTTTATGCTTGGGATCAGTTTTTACACACAGGAATTTATTCATTCACTCGTTTTCTGTAACCGCAGAATCCTTTCTAGGGTCATGGGTCCTCGGAGCCTATCTCGGGGTCTACAGGCGTGAGGCGGGGACTCACCTTGGGCACACACACACTCTTCACTCACACACACACACACACACACACACACACACACACACACACTTTAGAATCCCCAATTCACGGAACTCACATGTCTCTGGAGTGTGGGAGAAACCCAGAGACACCGGAGGAAACCCACAGACCCAGATTCAAACCCTCAACCCTGGAGGTGTGAGGCAACAGTGCTACCCACTGTGCCACTGTGGGGCCCCACCCAGGAGTCTAAACCTCTAGAAAATGGTTGAAAATAAAATTGCTACCCAAGTTTATGTGTTTCAAGTACTTTATGTTTATTTGTTAACGATCTTAATAGTGCCTTAAATACAACATACCTGTAACAATGCTCTCACAGCAACTAATTATCAAGGTTCTGGTTTAAAAATATGCCCCCCCCCATGTCATGTGACCTATTAATGGTTCTCTCACTCCTACAGGTCTGATTATGTTCAGTTATGACTCTAAAACAGTTTTTTGAAAATTGTATATCACAGTATATTACCATTAGAAATCCAAAACAACCAAAACATAATGTGTAAAATGTTGATATTTCTTATATGTTTTATGAAACAGCTAAAACAGCTTGGGTTCAAATTGAACTCAAAGAACACTGAGGTGTATAAAATGTGTATAGGACATTAAAACATATCACCATGTTCATTTTATGTCTACCCAATTTGTCCCAATTAAATTAGGGTAAGTCATTGTCTAAGAGACAAAAAGTATGTTCATTATTTATTTGGAGACATTAAACATTTAATGAGATCATACTGATCCCAAACATAAAAGGAGAGTTAATGGAAATATTCACCACGCCTCACATCAACATCATTCAAATTCAAATATCTTTTTTTTTCATTTGCAACTGCCTGTATGATACATTTCATTTACAAACGTGTACTTATACAAACACAGGCTGTAGCAAAGGCCAGTGTCTGATTTTTGACTTTGGCAGCATTTTTGTTGGATGTTCTAGGATGTTCTACATAACTGCAGTTTCTCTGACCAATAATGTTTTGTTCCGGATATTTTATAACTGACCAACAGCACAAGCATATCCACGTTTTCTGGCTCAAGTAGGGTGTCCTGGTCCTGGTGTAAATCGGGGTGACCACTGCAGACCTGAAAGCAGATGGGACGTGGCCGGTTGTTAAGGAGCCATTGGTGACGTAGGCAACAAGTGGGATTAGATCCGAGGACATCATCTGGAGCGCACTCGACGGGATAGGGTCGAGCGGAGATGTGGTGGGTTTGCTGGAGATCAGGAGCAGTGACACACCCTCGTAATGTCATAATTTATATAACACAGGTCAACAAAAAAAAATGTAATCATCAGAAACCACAACACACTTTTCTAAACCAGTTTTTCATGCTGATTTCAGGTCTGCTTTCAGTTTGCAATAGACTTGCATGCGGTTTTTATTAAACCGCAGGCACCTATCAAGTAACTGTTTCAATATTTACAGTGCAAAGTCAGACAGGCGCACACTGTGGCATAGATATAATGATCAGGGTCAGTCAGCTACCACTGTTTCTTCAAAAACGCTTATAATATGATTATTA
>JBBPCX010070259.1:0-10755 GCA_037974365.1 Hydrocynus forskahlii | reverse complement strand
TATGTAATATGTAAATGTTGACTATCGCTTAATACACACAGTTTGACGATTAGCCATCAGTTTGACAATCAGACTTCCACAGTGTGATACCGACCCCAGATGTGGCTGAAATTTGGAGCCCAAATTGATCTTCTTTAGTTCAGAACTGGAGCTACATCACTAACACTAGAAGTCAGTAGTCACCCAAATCTTTTCATCCCCAAAACTTCGCTGGACCCTCAAACCACATCCAGCTCTTCAATAAGGTGGATCAGACTTGTGGATGTGGTTTAGGATACAGTATGACTTACTGGGAGCTGTAAAAATGAACTGAACTTCTTCATTAAGGTGGATCAGACTTGTGGACGTGGTTTAGGACACAATACTGTGAGCTGTAAAAATGAAACCGAACACTGCGGTTCCGTTTTACACAACACAAGCAGGAGGAATCTGATCCCAGATCAGTCCTGCTTTGTAAACAGCGTCCCTGGTGTTATTGGAAAGGTCATCCTGTATCCTACACCACGTCCACAAGTCTGATCCCTCTTAACGAAGAGCTGGAAGAGGGTTGTAGCAGGGGTGAATATATGGTGATGTTTTTGTTTACTAAAATGTAGTCACCAGTAGCTGTTTCCAGCCATTGCAGAGGTTAAAGCACGGCGCCCAGTGCAAAATAACATAATCTCCCAGTCCCCATGTGCTGGGACTTACACTGTCTATTGGGAACATGTTATCTGGATTCATTTCTATTAAAAAACTCCTCACGCTCACCTGGGTTGGTTATTGCTGACTTTGAATATATATTACAGCGATAAGCAGTAAAAAAAAAAACAATATTCCCCACAGGCCCATTTAGTTACAGTTAAAAATGAGCTCTCAGGGCAGCATCACTTTACCTTTAAAGCCACTTCCCATCCATCTGTTTTAGCACTGAAAGATTTGCCCTGAGCGCGGACTGACCTACCGTTTTATTGGCACAGGGCGCGTCCTGTCACTGCGGCTCGTCAGACTTCTTCTGAGGGACAGACTGACCTGACGCAGGCTGGTTAAATGAGATGCTTTTATTAACCCCACTGTTGCTCCTCGTTAAAACTGAAGGGCTAAGCCGCCCTCCTGTGCTGAGTGAGGCCTCCTGAGCGGCTGCCAGCTCCGCTCTCCTCCAGCCTGCATGAAGACCCTGCCAGCCCGCGCGGTCCCGGAGGCGCGGGGCCTGCCGACATGCCCGGTGGTTTTTAAGCCCGGAAATGCAAGCAGATGGTCCCTCGGCAAGGCGGCTAGCACATAAAAAGACAGGCAGAATTTTTATGAAGGCATCCACTGGGGAAAGGAACCTACTTCTTCAGAGCTGTTAAAGACACATTTTTGCCATTACATTAAAGGGTCCATAGATCACTTCTTCTCTACACCACCATTTTCCAGCCTCTCTTTGTTAAACAGGCTGTTTTTCTGGGCCTTTAACACATAGATGTACAGACATGCATTAATTCATCTTGCGTAACCGTTTAATCCTTGCTAGGGTCGTGGGTACCTGGAGCCTATCCTGGGGCACTCACCCTGGGTGGGACACCAGCCTACTGCAGAGCGCGCACACACACACACACACGCACACACACACACACGCCATTCACTCACACACTCACATCAACAGAATCCCCAGTTCACCTGACGTGCATGTCTTTGGACTGTGGGAGGAACCCGGAGCCCCCGTAGGAAACCCACACCACCACGAGGAGAACATGCACACACACACACACACACACACACACACAAGACCAGGACGAGGATTCAAACTCCCAACCTTGGAGGTGTGAGGCAACAGTGCTACCATCTGCGCCACCATAAGGCCTACAGACATACATGTGAATTAAATATGGACATACTTTCTGGTGAAAAGCCTTAAAAAAAAAAACTTTCCAAGCTAACCTGTATGAATATGCTGGGGTGTGATATCTTAAACACAATAGGTTCAAAATGGCCGGCATTTGCAGCTTAGTGTCCATCATGAACTGAGCAGTTTACAGACTGGTCTGAAATTTAAGAAAATAGTTTGACAAACAATGAAATTTATACAGTTTCCCACTGACTCCAGATATAGTGTATCCAGATGTAATGTTGTAGACATTACATCCACCAAACTTCTCTGGACCGTCAAACCACATAAAGCTTGTCATTAAGGTGGATCAGACTTGTGGACGTGGTTTAGGACACAGTATGACTGACTGTGAGTTGTAAAAATGAACTCTATGCAACCAGTTTCCAGTCTCTCCATATTTGGTCACAGTGAGTGTAGCAAAAGTGTAGTTTTCAGCCAAATTTCACAACAAACCTTCGCTCACTACGCAACAGAACAGCTGGTAACTTGACAACTCCACTCCTAGAAAACAGTACTGTCATAATATTGTATTTATTCCAACGCTGACTGCACTAAATGTAGCTTTGTCTTCTTGTTTCATTGTTTTTGTGGGGTTTTTTGCTCTCTTTACACTCTGTGTATTTTGTCCTGCCTGCACTTGTGTAGTCTTGTGGTGTTTTTTGTTTTTATTTGTGTTGTATCAAGATACATTATGGTCCTGGAGGAATGTTGTGGTCCTGGAAAAATGTTTTGGTCCTGAAGGACTGTTGTGGTCCTGGGAAAATTGTGTAGTCCTGGAGGAATGTTGTGGTTCTAAAGGAATGTTGTGGTCCTGGAGGAACATTGTGGTTCTGGAGGAATGTTGTGGTCCTGGAGGAACATTGTGGTTCTGGAGGAATGTTGTGGTCCTGGAGGAACATTGTGGTCCTGGAGGAATGTTGTGGTCCTGGAGGAATGTTATGGTTCTGAAGGAACGTTGTGGTCTTGAAGGAACATTGTGGTTCTGGAGCCAACCTGTCATCTGAAATGATAACAGGTTGGAGCCAGTCAGCAGGACAGTAGATCTCCACGAGTAGGGTTGGGGTCCATTGGTCCGGATTGCTGAAATGACTTGATTTGTGAAAACAGACTCATCATATAACATCCACACATTATCTCATTATGCGGAATATTAGACAAACTGCCCATGTTTGAAATGTTTCCACTTGAGATATTTTTGGCGCTGCATGACCGAGCTCCTTTGGCGTTCTAATCTTGTCGAGAGAAAGGGACCGGGCACTGCAGCAGATTAGGTCTCCCTCTCGAAGAGCACTGATAGCTCAGGAGGGTAGGTCGTTAGACTTCTTGTTACGAAGGAGATGAAGTGGAAAATTGGTCGCTCCGAATAAAATGCTGATTGAAAATGGAATCATCAATGAAAGAAAATGATACTGTTCGAAAGGGGGAGATTAAGTCTTGTCTCTCGCTGACAGCCTATTTCATGAGACATTTCTAGAAGCACTTTGTCAGATATCGGGGGGTTTCGTGGTGTAGCTGCAGAACACAGCCTTTAACCCTTAGAACACGCGCACAACTGGTAAAGCATCATCATCCAGCAACAGCTCCTTATATGGAAGGATTTGTTTACGTTGGTGCAGACGTCACGCTGAGCTTTGTTTGGTGAACTGAAGTTATTGTAATTTAAAAACATGTAATAATGAAAAACACTACTTGAGCTTTAAAAACGGCATCACACACAAATGAACATACAGAACAAAAATGAACAAAAAATGAATTTCTTTTATTTTAGGTTTTAGAAACTAACAGAAAAAAAACACTTTTACACTGTTTATATTTACTGAAATCAGAGTTTACTGATAAACTCTGAGTTCTGAGAGTTAAGGAAACAACTGTTCCTCAATATTCCTTCATGTTTTCTATTTTTCCTTAGGTATACTTAAGTATATTCACATGTGGTCAGACGGGTCCAAACATTAGAAGTCACCCACATTTTCTGAGCCGCCAGAACTTCTCTGGACCCTAAAACCTCATCCAGCTCTTCACTCAGGTGGATCAGACTTGTAGGCGTGGTTTAGGACACCGTATGAGCTGTAAAAATGAACTGAACTTCGGTGCTACAGGCGGCCATTTCAGACCACACCAGGGCTGCTGTTCACAAAGCAAGACTGATCCCAGATCAGATTCCTCTGTATTTATAATGTCACAGAAACTGATTCTAGATCAGTGCTCCTGCTCCTGAGGCGGTTTGTGAAAACAGACCCCATTGTGGAAAAAGGCGCTGCAGCGTGATTATTCAGCTCCTGTTCTGCAGTGTGCAAAGACGCTGCCCTACAGTCACGATTCCTTATTCCCAATAAGGCTTTTCTTATTAACCCTTTGCGTTATGAGCCACAATCCATATATCGTAAACACTGAATTACGGACAGAGGGTCATGAGTGTCCTGAGGCTCCTCATTACGACATTGACTCAGGTATCTGTTGCTCAGTGTGGTGGCCTATTTTTAGAAAAGCATGCTTAAGAGCGAGTGGGAACGATTCATCAGGAGTCAGTCTGACTTTTATTGTCCTGTAGGGGAATCTCAGCCTCTAAGTCCCACAGCGTCCATCTGTGTCGTGTGTTCATGAAGCAGTTCATAACAATTTCGCTTCAGCTAATATGAGTTTGAAAAGCATGTCACGGCGGGTAAAAGATGTTCCAGCTCTGGCTGTCAGAGGATGAACAGCATTCTTCGAGTCTCTCTCCCTTCAGATAAATGCAGTGAGGGGTGAAAAATCATTCGAACTCTTATTTTTGTTTTTTAATGCAGATTTCCTCACAGTTTCTTTTAACAACAAATATGAATGTAAATGTATGTATCCATAAGCCCAAACAAAGTACACTGATAGAGGAAAAAGTATTCAGAAACTAAACTAAAATATAACTGTCAAACAGACATGTGACGTCAATACAAAACCACAGAGCAAAATCACCATGCAAAAACATTGAGAACCAACAACAATCTAGACTGAAGATGGGACTATTTATACACTAACTAATCAACTGAGAAGCACCTGGGCCGGGGAGGAGACACAGAAGAACAGGATAACAAGAGGGCAGAGAAGCTCAGAGGTGAATCTAATATCTAAACAAGTACTTCTAGACCTATCAGAGCTGCTGTGCAGCAACACATTTTGGTAAAATGACAAAAACAGAGCTCTTGTAAGTCAGATCATCATATTTGGAGAAAGAAGGGTTGATTCCCAGAACACCACAGCCAGAGTGAAGTATGAAGGCGGGAGCATCATGTGGGGCTGCTTCTCTCCAGATGGTACTGGTGCATCGCACACCATTGATATTAGAAAGGGGAAAATGGACATTTCAACAAGACAACGGCCCAAACATACAGTCAAGACAACTCCAGTCTGAATGAGGGAAGGTGTTGCACGGCCTCACCACCTGCTGACTTCAACCCCCCTGAACATTTAGGGAGGATTTCGGAGCAGTGAATCACAGGGATCTAGGCTAACTGGAGATGCTTGCCCAAAATTAACCACAACACTGCGAAAACACAATAATATGCCAGATTTGCAGAGTGGCCTGTACCATCAGATCCTGAACCTGCAGTGTTTTCAGCTCTTCAGTGGATCCTTCAGCGGCTCTTTGGTCCATGAGCGTGAAGACAGTCACCCATTTTACCAAAGATCTTGGAGATCTTCTGTGTCTAGTCCAGATATTCCTGTATTTCCTCCTTTGCCCACATTTCGACACTGCACCACTACAGACCAGGGTCTCCCTTCGTCTCCACGTTTGCTAAATGGGACGGTTGTGTTCAGGTCCTGTGCTCGGGCTCGGTTAGAGATGTGCAACCCAGTCCAGGTCCACCTCCTCAAACAGGTCGCAGCGATCACACAGGTCAAATGAACTAGACTTTAGGGGTCAAACATGCTCGAGCACAGTATGAACTGTTAGGGTGTGGAAAGCATCTATGTGTGAACTTCAAGTTCTTGTGTACAGCAGTGTGTGTGTGTGTGTGTGTGTGTGTGTGTGTGTGTGTGTTTGTTAGAGATAAGGGGACTGGTGTGTTTCTGGAGCTCTGCGAGGTCAGTATATATCACCCGGACCCAGAATGCTTTCTTTGCCATTAATTATCAAGTTGTCTGACTCAGGTTGGTCCACATAAACCAGGCCAAACCTGATTTACATCCTTAGACACATAAACCAGGGCGAAACTGTGTCAAGAGACTCAACTATGGCCTTGCACAAAAAAAACGGGTTATAAATTTGTGTTGGCTGGAGATTTTCTTCCCTATTCGTTTCACTTTTTCATTTTTAAAGGTGCCAGAGAAGCAATGCCACTGAGTAACCACTTCCCTAAACATCTTTTGAATTATTGATTCTTTCAAGAACCTTTTAATTTCAAGGCATTTAAATGCCATAAAGGTTACGAACAGGATCACATAATGTAATGGATCTGTAATCTAAATGTTCTAAAAAAAAAACCTTGAACCTTTAGATCACGTGAAGGTCCGTCATACCTTTAACATGTTCTAGAAATGTGCATTTCTCATTGACAAAAAATGGAAAGGTTCTTTGGGGAAGTGGTTCTGCAGTGACATTGCTCTAAAGAACCATTTAAAAATGAAAAACAAACCCAAACAAATAGGGAAGAATGCATTCAGACACCACAAATTAATAACGATTTTTCTGCATGTGAAGAGCCTTTTGAGGGTATGAAGGACCATATAATCTATATAATCTAAAGGTTACTGCATGCACATATCTTATATACATTTAAAAAGTTCTTTATGGAAAGGTTTTTTGGGAGAACTGAAAATGGCTCCCTTGCCAAGAACCCTTTTTGTTGCACATGTATTTTTAAGAGTGCAGTAGAAGTAGAGGAGGTGTAAGGAGCTATTAATAGGACAGAGGGTGAGAAAGAGAGAGAGAGAGAGAGAGAGAGAGAGACAGAGACAGAGAGAAAGAGAAAGAGGGAGGGAGGGAGAGAGAGAGAGAGAGAAAGAGAGACAGAGAGAGAGGGAGAGAGAGAAAGAGAGACAGAGAGAGAGGGAGAGAGAGAGAGAGAGAGGGAGGGAGAGAGAGAGGGAGGTGAGAGAGAAAGAGGGAGGGAGAGAGAGAGAGAGCGAGAGAGAGAGAGAGAGAGAGACCCCACCCAAGCTACAAAGAAGAGTACAGTGGTGTTTGAAAGTTTGTGAACCCTTTGTGAAAGTCTCAATGTTCCTACATTAATGTGACCTTAAACATAATCAGAAGTTGTACAATTAGACCCAGTTAAACAGATGTGACAAATATGTACTTAGCCATTTACTTACAATAACCAGTCCTGAGGGAGTAAGATGTGTCTGTTTTTTTGTCACACTGAGCTTTTCTGGAGGCTAAAGCCTTGCTGAATTTTCACTTTGGCTGTAATGATTCTCATTAAGTTTTCTGAATGAACCCGAGCTCCTGCAGTGAACAGGCAGGAGAAATGTTGCTTTGAGAAAAAAAAAACTTGAAAAAATCAAAACCCCCTCGATGACATTACCCTCATTATGTAGTGCAGGGGTCATTAGCTTCAACCCTGGAGTCAGTGTCCAGCACGCTTTGCTAAAGTACACCAGTTCAGCTAATCAGTTGACGAGAAGGTCTAATAGGTTCATTTGAGCAAGGAAATCCTCAACCTGTGCTGAACACTGGCCCTCTATGACCAGAGCTGAAACTGATGTATTGGTTCTCTAGAAAAGTTCAGACCATGCCTTAAGCAGATGGATACAAGATGAGAAGATAATGTAGGAGGGAGAGAGAGCCTGAGTCCTGAGAGATGGAGAAGATTTAGCCCAGTCTCTCTGTACAGAACAGCTGTACAGAATGTTGGTGGGTTTCCACACATGAACTGTTCACTTCAGGTCCTCCCACAACATTTCTGTTGGGTTAAGGTCAAGACTTTGACAAAAAGGCCTCTGGCTTGACCATGCCAACTATAGGCAATAGCAATGTGTTTTTTGGAGAAAGTACCCAGAGTTCCTTTGTGACCTTGCAGACTATAAACACTCCTTGCTATTCAAGTGATATTTGTTTGGTCTGCCTCTTCTGGGGAGAGTAATGATGGTCTTAGATTTCCTCCATTTGCACACAATCTGTCTGTCTGTGGTTTTGTTAGGGTCCCAACCTTTTAATGTAACATTTTCTAGCCTGATAAGAATGAATTCCTTTTTCTCAGACATCTCTTTTGTTTGTGCCATGAAACACTTCCACGTATACTCTCTCCAAGAAACACATTGTCTATATTTGGCTTAAGATCACATGGTCAAGTCAGAAGCCTTTTTTCTAAATAAAACAGGGATCCCATCACTCCTGATTGTTGTCCCGTTGATTGAAAACACCTGGTTCCTTCAAATTAACTGCTATTCCTACAAGTTCCCAAAGGCTGTTTTTCAATATTGAGTATATTGACTACTTATTGACTACTTATTACATAGTTCTTGGTGGTTCAGACCCAGCAAATTCAGGCTGGACTCCATTTGGAACAGTAGCTTTTTTGCTGACGTCACAGCTCATCTCTTTTCAGAGTCTTGATTCGACACACTGCATCAGATTTACCTTCACTGTAATTGATGTTTATAGTAAAATACTGTAACATACTACACCAAAAATGTAATGCTACACTGGATCATTTTCCTTTAGTAATAAACAACACTGTGCAAAAGTCTTAGGCACCTATTCAAACTGTCTGAAGCCATTTAAATCAGCAGTGGGTTTCATTCTGCCTGCAACAACACATTAACAAACAGGAAAGCTGTAAAAAAGTATCATGATTTCTTATTTTCTGAAAAGTAGTTGTGAGCTGGTTAGAAGAACAAAGGCTCGGTTCCAGATTTTTGCTCTGAGCCTCCAGTCAGATTTATATAATTCCATAAGCAACACACTCATATTAATCTAATAAAGTAAAAAGAGCAAACCCAGGTATTTGATGGAGTTACAGTTAATCCTGGGCTTCCATGAGGAAAAATGTCTGGAAATGGTTAAGTAAACACTTTGCCATTTACTAAGTAAATGTTATGTTTATTATAATATTAGTGTTTTAACACTACTTCTCAGTAGTAAACAGCATTTAATTTTCTTAGGTGCCTAAGATCCTACATGTGTAAAATTGTTTTGTCTCATTGTTTAATTGGATTCTCTTTCTACTTTTAGGACTTGTGTGAAAAAAATATTTATGCAGGAACATAGACAATTCTAGAGGGTTCAAGCACCACTGTATTTGGGTCATGAACATTTTTGGCTGTCCTTATGCATCATTCTTGCTTCTCAAAGGGCACCAGAGGGAGTAAGATGTGTCTGGATTTTGTCACACTGAGCTTTTCTGGAGGTTAAAGCCTTGCTGAATGTTCACTTTGGCCTGCAATGATTCTCATTAAGTTTTCTGAATGAACCCGAGCTCCTTCACAGAGCAGGCAGGAAAAATGTTGCTTCAAGGAAGCTGTCGCACAAAAAAATCTTGGAAAAAATCAAAACCACCTCAATGACATTACCCTCATTTTGCAGTGCAGGGGTCATTAGCTTCAATCTTGGAGTCAGTGTCCAGCACAGATTGGTGATTTTCCTACTAAAGGTTACCAGTTCAGCTCATCAGTTGATGAGAAGGTCTAGTAGGTTTATTTGAGCAAGGAAATCATTGACCTGTGCTGAACACTGGCCCTCTGTGACCCTCAGACTGTGACCCTCAAACTACTGATTTATTGGTTCTCTAGAAAAGATTTTGTGAGTTCAGACCATGTTTTCAGCATATGGATGCAGTGTGAGAAGATACTGCGTGACTGTAGGAGATGGAGAGAGCTCTGAAAGTCAGTCCTGAGGCTTGGAGGAGTTTTAGCCCAGTTTCTCTGTACAGAACAGCTTCAACTTCGGGATGTTGGTGTGTTTCTTAACATGAACTGTTCACTTCAGGCCCTTCTCTTGGGTTAAGTTTCAGGACTTTGACTTGGCCATTCCAAAATATTACCTTAATTCTTCTATTCTTTGGCAGAAAAACCTATGTTCTTGGGGTCATTGTCTTGCTGTTTTCATTTGACATTTCCCTTATAATTCTGGTATGATTCACATCTTATTGTTCAATCAATGATGGCAAATGTCCTGGCCCAGATAGAGCAAAACAGATCCAAGCCATGAAACTTCCACCACCATGTTTCATAGAAGGGTAAGGGTGCAGGGATCATTAGCTTCAGTCCTGAGTTCAGCTCATCAGTTGATCTAGAAGGTCTAGAAGGTTTATTTAAGCAAGAAAAGCATCAAACTGTGCTGAACACTGGGACTCTATGACCCTCAGAGTTGAAAATGTCTCATATATTGGTTCTGTAAAACGTCTTTGCAAGTTCAGACCATGCTTTCAGCATATGGCTGCAGTATGAGAAGGCACTGTAAGACTGGAGAGGGAGAGAGCTCTGAGAGCCTGGGTTGGCATTCTGGGCATCTTCTGCTTCAAGCTAGAAAGACAGACCCCTGTAAACTCCTCCTACTGAGAAGACATGGATGAGAATATGGAGTGTGATGGTGGGATGAAAAAACATAAGACATAGTTAAGATGGACATAGAAGAGGTAGAGGATGGACATTTGGAAGAAGTTGGATTTGAGGGGAGGTGGGTCAGGGTCAGTCCTCCATCCAAAATGGTATTTTACAACCGCAATTAGCAGATCACATAACCACTCCCACTGTGAAATGAAATAAATAATGGAATCCAAAAATAAAGATGAAAGTTTAAGGTCAACCAATTAGAGGCTTCTCGATTGATATCCAGCACTAGAGGGCTCTTAGACTTGTGTTGATTGCAACGATAAGGGCAGCTAGTTTCATCTCAAGTCTCCAAAGAGCTCTGTCACGCTGAGAGTCAGAATACTGGCTTGAGTTGCCCAAATGTGGCGTGATGGAAGAGCCCAAACGCGGATAAC
>JBBPCX010070258.1:0-10755 GCA_037974365.1 Hydrocynus forskahlii | reverse complement strand
GCCTGTAAAAAAGTATTAACGCCGGGCTGTGCAGGTGATCTTATAGCCACAGGCTTTTCTTTTAGCTCCGGATGGTGGCTGTGCATGTTTGTAGTGCCGCTTGTGTAGCGTATTTTTGTGAGACAGTTCTTGCATACCGCGTAGTCTTTGTCCAGCTTTGTTCCATCCACACAAAAAAATCCAAAGTGAGCCCACACATTGGACTTAAAACTTGCTGGTGCATCTCTTAATTTGTTTCTTTCCCTGCTCTCTGATTCCATTTTGTCTTCTTCGACTGCTTTTCCGCCCGCTTTACTGTCATTTTCATGAGGAGTGCCCCCTGCCGGACGTCTGCGGAAGTGGTTAAAAAAACGATATTGGGAAAGAGCGTACCGGTACTCGTTCGTGAGTTGAAATATCGCGATATATCGCAAAATCGGTATTTCGTCCCACCCCTAATACATAGTAGTTTAGATTTGCCAAAATAATGTTTCTGTGTCCATCAAAGCAAATGCAGCACCAGTCAAGTTTTGACATGGACATTCATAGAATTGATAGACATTTATTTTTAATTTTGGCATTTTGCAGTGAATAAAAATAAATCAGAAATGTGAAATAACATCTGGAATTAACTGAACTTTTGCCAGTTTAGTCCCCACCGTCAACACTTGATTGGACATCTGTTCCACTGACAAACAGTTAACGAGGCCAAATACTAATAATAACTGACCAAAACGTCCTTAAAATGTTCTTTTCCCCTAATTTTGTTGTGCTCAGTCCCCCCACCCACTATCCAGGACCCCGGTCACGCGATTCCATCAACACTGGGAAAGTGAAGCCAAGCACATGCTTCCTCCAAGACGCCTGAAGCTCCACTAGGCTCAACACATTTGGAGGAGAACACTGACTACCAGTTCTGTTAGGTTAACAGATGGCTAGTGACGGATGGACTTAGATGAAGAACTGTCCCATCGTCCCAAATGGAGCAAGGCTGTGACATCGAACTCCAGTCTTGTCACTGGTCCTCACAGCTAAGAGAGCGATGAGTGACCTTACTGGAAACTGCTGGATTTGGGATTCTGTCCGTGTCCCCTTATTTGTCTTTTAGTTTTTCTTCTAGCGGGACTTTCTTAAAGGGCTTGTCCTCCATCAGTATGAAGTGTACGAACGAAAGACTGACAAATCAAAGGACTTTAAAAGATGGAAATCTCTTTTTTTTGGTCCCTCTTTAAATCTGAAGCTCTGACGTCTGTTGACGCCGTCTCTCTGAAAGAGGCTGATCGTACAAAGACTCGCCCTGCTGTGTCAGCGCCTGATGCATTATGAAAAAACACTTTCCTTTTTGCTCTGCTTCCCTCCTCTTTTTCTTTTCCCTCTTATTCTGTTCCTCTCCAGCTTTAGGTTTGACAGTGAGCCCTTTTTTCCATGCGTCTTTTCCTGTTTTGTTTTGTAAAAGTGGGCGCTTTAGGAGGTTTTGAATAAAGTTGGCTTCGAGGCTCTAAACCTCACATAAAAGATTTCGCAGCCAAGTACTGAAACTGAAGGACAAGCAGAACTGAGAGACTGACTTTTCCGAAAGCTTTCGAAAGAAGCGGCCAAGGCTGAAAACCACCGCGAGAGCGGCTCCTCGGTGGCGATAATATCTAATCTGTAATGGTGTGCGTGACACCACGCAATGCAAAAAGCATGGAGATGCCACTCTAGCAGCATGCACAGGTTTCAAAACGAGTCCATGTCTTTGTTACTCGCGCCTTAGTGAAGACACGTCGAGCCGCTCGGCTCCGATATTAGATTCACCCTAATTATTCTTATAATAGGACGTGGGGCCCCAGGCTGTGATAAGCACTAATTGCGCTGGTTGTGCCATTACCCGAGTTGCCGTCTGTAATTTCAGTCATGCAGACCAAATAAAGGCATTTCATTAAAGCCTTAACTCTGAGGATCGCATCAGAGGGGCTTTGTTCTGTAGAATTCGGCTTTCTGAAAACAGTTGAAAGCTTTCAAGGTTCTGCTGCTCTGTCAGTGCAACTTTTAGTTCGTTAACCTGAACTTTCAAGCAAAACTTTTAAATATCTTTCATTCTGGGTGGAGGCTCAGTTGTAATGAAATACTCAGTCAACTCACTTCATCCACTTCATTCACCGATGGTGAAGGCCTGCCAAAAGCCAACGGCATGCTTCAAACGACCAGAGAACTAAACGAGATTGAACTATCACCAATAAAGAACATGGCGTTATTCAAGGTTCTTCGTTTTTGGTTCATCTCCCCTGTTAGTTGCTTCATTTAGTGGTTGAGATAAATTACCGGGCTGTGCTGGACACAGACCCTCCAGGAACAGAACCTAAGAGTGGACAATCTTATAATAATGTATGTTAAGATGAAGCCTGACAGATGAAAATCAGGTCTCAAATCAAACGAGTCATTAGGACCAACCACAATTAAGGGAGATCTCAGAACAAATTACAGAACAATCACAGTCAGGAGTCGGTCTCAGAACAAACAATGTAGAGAACTGGACAAATTAAAGTCAGGGGGATGCCTCAGAACAAGTGAGGTGGTGATTAGGACCAATCGCAGTCAGGGGGAGGTCTCAAAACAAACAATGTAAGGATCAGTACCAATCACAGTTAAGGGGAGGTCTCAAAACAAACAGTATGATTAATAGGACCAACCACAATTAAGGGAGATCTCAGAACAAACAATGTGGTGATTAGGACCAATCACAGTCAAAGGGAGGTTTCGGAACACAGGGCGCTTTCTTCCTGTCCTCCAGTGCTTTCAAGCACTCTCATTCTTCATACAATTCATAAAGGTCCACTCGTCGCAGGGCAGGTAGCAGTGGCAGGACACCATTCAGCCATGATAAACGGATTCATCCGATATGAATGGCCATCTCCGCCGTTATCTTGGGCCCAGAGCATGCTGGACTAGCCTGGCTCTCCTTTCTGTCACCATTATCTCAGTGGGCAGAGGAGCCTTGTCTTTCAGCCAGAGATTCACGGCTGAAAAATGCTTCCAGCTCCTCCACTCTATACAGCAGCAAGACAAAGCCTGGACAGCCCCACTCCAGCAGAAGGACTGACCATCCTCCAGCAGCGTTTTTTTTTTTGTTAGTTTTGTTTGTTTCAGCAGTGCTACAGACATGTAAATGCAATTCCAGAGCTCTATTTATGCAGTAAATTAATACACCAGGACAAAATTCTTCCATAAACATAGAACTTTCCGTCTTTAAAACTGTATTTTACAGTAATGTTCAGTAAAACCCTGAACTATTTCCATTAGCGCCAGAGGGAGGTGACCGTCCCAAGACCTTTTCACACCGAGATTTACTGACCAAAAGTATATATGATGGAAGGAAACGTAAGGCATACTAATGCTGCCTTTTTTCACATTTTCATGCTCCGGTGCTCCAAGGTGAAGTAGAGTGTTCAACTCTTCTACAAGCCCAGCCCTGCAGCAGAGCTTCAGATCTGAGATAACGATAAACAGCTGATTTTTAACAGCATCTCAATGAGTTAGAAACACTATGGGTACATTTTTCTTCCTCTTTATCTTCTTTACTTTTCACACATAACAAAAGAATATCTGCTTTTTCAACCCTGGCGGAAAAATATATTTAAACATTAAATATATATAAAGAATACAAATGCTATTTTTGAATGTTTTCTATTTAGACATAGCCTGTCAAAGCGACTCACAGGACTACACTCTACTGTGTGTGTAAATAATAAAGTAATGCCAGAACAGGAGTTTAAGAGCACTTACCCTTTCAGATAGGAAGAAATACAATAAATACTATGTTTTCGTGCTATTTGTGAAGTTTCGATAATTCATAATTCTTGTTTCTTGGTCAAACAATATTCATGTGTAGTGCTGTTAGCTTAACATGAACATACTGAACTTCCATAGGGATGCAAAAAAGTTTTTCATCACCCAGTATGACTTCTTAATTTACTCTGAGCTCGTTTGGAGTAACCAGGGGGTGGGAGGTGGTGTATATTTGCAACGAAACCAAACTACATTTTTTGTCGATAGGGACAAACTAGCCTTCATAAAAGGATACTATACCCAAAGGGGCAGGTGCTTGAACACCTATGTCCTCCCTCCGCAAGTGACTGTTACTATTGTGAAGATGGGTGCAAGACATGGCATGATCAATAGTGCATAGGGGACCAATTTAATCGTCTTCGTATTGGAAACCTGAGATGAAACACGTGTGCCACAAGCAGCCATGGTCCTGACCACTGGCGGTGGCGTTCACACGCCTCACCTTAAAGCAGACGAGTCCGAAATCAATAAAGCAGTGACAGGCCAATCAAACGAAATAATGACCCTGTTTCGCGGGACGGAAGACTTCTCTTTGGGCTATTCCATCCCTGTCGGCCACGTCTGAAATGAAATGCCTCCCGCGTGCTTGATCTTGATCTCGAGTCTAAGCTGGACTGACACGCGTCTGCATTTGCATGACAGCAGCCCGTCTCTCGGAATAAATCAGGCCATTAGCCGCTGACGTGTCTTTCAAAGCTGAGCAATATAAACATGTCCGACCGCATTCATGGATCCGACAGTGATCCAACACAGAGTCGGGATGCTAATGAGGCTCGAGCTGAGTCAGGTTGCATATGTACATCTGATAGGTGGGACACGGGCTCCGTGAATAATGCATGGCTGTTTGCCCCGACAGATGGAATTACACGTCAGTGCATGCGGTACATCTCCAAGCTGCAGAGAAATAATGCATGATCCAGCAGGGCCCGAGGACTGCACAACCAGGAACCTCCCCATTCATCAAAAGTTCATATTTGTTTATCAAGGAACAGGGATGCGCTCTTTAAGAATAACCCAAGGGTTCTTTGAGCAATGCCATGGAACAGGATCACTTCACATTTCCTAGAACGCTATCTTTGAGATTTTTTAGAGCCTTTTAAACATTCACATAATGTTTAAAATCGCATGATGTGGAGGTTCTTTAAACTTCTGGCTTTCATAAATGATCAGACTGAGGTGTTGAACTACGAATGTCAGTTATAAATATATCACGCGTTATCGTGTGAATGCATTATTTACTTAACGCCGACAATTTGGTTATTGCGCGTTAACCCAGGTTTTTTCAAAATCCTTTTATTTGAAAGTTCGTTTCAGAACGAGTGTAAAACACGTGGTCTGAACTTCCAAAATGGTTATTTGTGGCCAAAAAAAAAAAAACATCCTTCAAACGTTCATTGGTGAAGGCATTGAAAACTTTGACAACAAAAAAAATTCATATGGGTTCTTTGTGACCAAAAAGCCTTCTTAAGGGTTTCTGTGGTAGATCCTTGACAACTCAAAGAAGCTTATGCCTGATTAAATGGTTCTTCATGAAAGAAAACATGTTATATATGGTTCTTTGAAGAACCTTTCAGACCAAGAATGTAAGCATAGCCTTTAGATGGTATAGAAACTTTACATAATGAAAAAACATATTTAACCCAGAAGTGGATTTCAAGACATGGTGCAAACTTTTTAAAATCATGCTAAAAGCAAACCAGAGCAGGGTCGGTCAAGCAACTCCAGGAATATCAGAAAAGGTCAAAGATGGAAGATAAAGTTCCATCCTAGGACTCTCTGGGGTGTTCAAAAATCTGGACAGATTATACTGGTGCAGATTAATTCAATATTAAGACATTTTGAAGGTTTCTTTGAGAAGTGGACCTTCAGGAGGAACCGCACCAGCTGGATGATGTAGAACGTATAATGAGCAGTGGAAGGCATTCAAATCAAGTTCAATTCTTCATGTTCCTTCAAGCCGGTCTATAAAAAGCCGGCTCTGCTCCGGTGCCATTAAACTGATTAAATGAGATTAAACACTGCGGGTTAACTGATCTCTGATACTCGCTCCACATTCGGGGTCTTAAAATAGAAAGCCCCTCTTACCTAAAATTAGTTAAACTGGTGTGAAAGAATAAAAGGATCCTGATTTCTGAGTGATGAGGGAAAAGATGCTCTGGGAGGCAAAGACCACTCCGTCTACCTGACGGATCATTTTAAAGAGCCCATATTCTTCTTTTTTCGTGTATTTCGGTTTCCTGGTTTTATTCATCATTTGTCATTTTCACATGACTATATTCCAATCTCTGTTTGAAGACGGGTTGTTTTTGTCCCCGTGACTTTATTTATATTTGAATTACCTCCGTTCTGACTGGCTGCCCTGCATTTGCACTTGATTAAAAAAAAAAGAGTACACTGAAGCACCCCTTGTGTGAGTGGGCAGGGCTGTACTGCCTAAGGCTGAGGGAGAGGGTGAGGGATCTGTAAATGTGCTGGTTTTTGTGACATCACAAGTCCCAAATGGCCTTTTTTTGGCAGCTTGGTTTTCGTTCGAGGAGTGTATGGACAGCGCAGCAGCCGTTGAACCCTGCTGGAGTGTTTAGCCATCTCTGAGAGCCTCTATAAGTGAGTAATAGAGGGTATCATCTGCTTTTGATGGATCAGTATAGAAGACCACAAGAAATTCTCCACACTGAATCTGAGGAACAAGATGTATGGTTTATTTTCAACCCCCCACTGTTAAAAACAACCTGTCGAGTCGGGCTGATAAGTGAGAAAGTTCTTCTCATGGAGATCAGGAATGTTTAATGACTCTGCAGGTCAACACCAGCGGTTTTCTTATCTATTATCTATTATGCAAAGCTTTCACTCCTACAACATAATGGCAGAACTTTAGAGCTTTAGAGTGTGGAGTGAAGGATGGTTTTCCTTCAGTGGTTTAGAAACAAAGGACTCAGAGGGAAGCTCCCTAATGCAACATTTCCACTGACACAAGGAACAAATGTTTTTCTATTACAAATAAAGCGAGCCGTACCCGAGCCAAACCAGAGCCGCTCGGCAGCACGGTCAAGGCAACGGACAGACTTTTTGCTGTCTGTGTAAACAACATGAGAGATACGAACTAACAGCTGGTTGTCAAAGTACAAGCACAACTATCTGTTTGGGCTGAAGATAAATTTCAGTGTGAGTTTTCTATGACGCTAACAAATGTATCTTTAACGCTGTGAGAAACACATCTGGGTTAGATTTTCATCACATGGATAAAGAACATAGAGAAAAAAAACTGAAAACTAAGTCTATAGATAATAAAAGATCACAATAATCAAAATGGCTCTGACAGAAAAACTCTCAGCCGATTCGATTCCATGGATGCGGTTTTGGGACGACCAGCCATAAACTGTGGAGAGAACTGAATCAGAAACTCTGTTACCAAAACACACTGGAAACCCGAAGTGTGCAACAACTTCCACACCACCGCAGTACGGTTCAGGAACAGCACGGTTCCTGCAGACCTGTGGAAAAGGACATCAGAAAGAAGCACTGGTTCCTCTCAGTCGTTCTTCCTCATGCTCTTAGAGAGATTCTCCTTTGAGACTGGGTTCTTCCTGTCACTGTGTCCCTCGGCGACGCCCTTTAGGAGGCCCCAGCGAGATTAATGGAAAGCTGCTTTGGGGCAATGCCTGTTGTAAAAAGCCCCGTCAAAATTCAGTTTAATTGAATCTTCTCTGGTTCTCCATAGTATTAATCTGAGGACTAGCACAGGAGAAACGGGACTTTGGCCTCTTGAATTCTCATGCTTGATTAAAACCCACATAAACCAATCATTTAAAGCAAAGCATGGTTCTCAAACATAACACCACGTCCCAGGCTGATTTGCTAGGAAGTAGATGCAGACGGGGCCAGTGGGGCTGGGCAGTGTGCCGTGTGTCCTCATAAGATGTCGGGTGGTGAGTGACAGTAAAAGGCTGCGGGAAGAAAGCTGGAGGCCTTTCAGCAATCAATGAAATTTCCTCTTCGTGCTACATAGCTCACATGGGCCTGACAGGCGATTTGTGTATGAATCAGGCGTCCTCAAATCCAGTTTTTGCTATTTTTAACCACGTTGCATGAAAATGTGGCTAGTCGCTGATGTGTTGTGTCATATGACAGATCATATCAGGTAGTACCTCATGCTGTGCCGTCCCACGGTGATGTCCCGCCACACAGGTTATGGTTTGTTTGCTTCAGAGACTTCTGAGACGGGTCAGACGATTTTTACTTCTTTAGTTTACTTCTTTGCAGCTGGAGCTGCAAGACTAACAAACACTAAAAGTCAATAAACTCCCAAATTGGTTCTGTAATAATCCATCAGCACAACTTTTCTCATGTCACGTCCAGATCTTTCCGCTAAGCTTTAGGACTGTAATTGCTGACTGATTTGTTGAGACCAGCCCTGGTATGGGCTACAGCCTGTAGCTGTGAAGCTTGGTTCATTTTACATTTTACAGTAAGTGATACTGTGTCCTAAACCACATCTATAAGTCTAAAGAGCTAGAGGCAACTGAGAGAAGCTTTAGTTTTAGAAAACGATTTGGGCTATTTGGGTTACTAATACGTTCCAGGATTTGTTAGCAGTGTTAGCCTCACAGCTACAGTTGTAACCAAAAGAAGCAACATTTAGACACTATAGATGTCTTTGATGTTTGACTGCATCTGCGGTGAGCTGATAAAATGTGCAAATCTGTCTCACTGAACCATCGCTGGTACAGCATTTCAGCACAAGTTTAAAAACTGGATGTACACTCAGATCCAACAGACCTGCACACGCTATTCCCATTTTCTACTTCTTTAAAACGGGCTAAATGAACAACAAGCCTGTTTCACTAATGCAGTGATGAGCTGTGAACATCTGGCTGCTCTTATAAAGGCATGACGGTCAGCCTGTTCTGTGTTTTTCTTGTTTTAAATAGAGATGTAAAAAAATAGTCAAAGTAACGGCATGCTGTGGTTAATAAGAGCCCGTTACTGCAGCTGTAGCAAACATGCTAATACAGCAGTGGTGTTTAGAAGCTTTATGGACAGACTGAAAAACAGGCCGTGGGTCATGTCTGAGGCTCCAGAACGCATCAGAGGTGGACGCTGACCCAGAAAACCAGCAGCTGTGATGGTGAAAGCACCTGTTCCCGGTTAGTCTTGTAAGTGTGATGCCACCTGTTTTTTGGAGCCACTTCTCCGACGAGGCTGTGTGAGTAAATGGAAAAATTCCAGCTCTGACACGTGTCTTAGACCCCGCCCTGTTGCACTTGTATTCACTTTATTGATTGGCTGATCAGGGGCAGAGTATTGATAGTTTGATCATTTTGTGGTCGAGTGACCTCCATAATGAATGGGGAGAGAAAGCGGTGGGAGAGTCACCTTAACATTTGATTTGGGAAAGCGTTGTGACATCATGGCTATGGCGGCCACAGAGTGACAAAACCTAAGTTTTTCATTGCTAGGTTACGGGGACGCTGGCGGGACTGACGCCACTCCGTCTGGCATGTTTTTATTTGGCATTTTTTTAAAAATATATGATTTACTGTAAATATTCGTCCAATCTGTGTATCGTATTGTTTGGTCTATATATCTTACTATTATTTTCATTATTTTTTCTCGTGGCTACCATGGCAAGAAAAAAGCAGACCGCCCGCAAATCCACCGGTGGTAAGGCATCCAGGAGGCAGCTGTGGCCACAAAGGCTGCTCGCAAGCGCGTTCCGGCCACCGGCGGCGTGTAGAAACCTCACTGTTACCGGCTCGGCACCATGGCTCTGAGAGAGATCCGGCCTTACCAAAAATCCACGGAGCAGCTGATCCACCCTTCTGCCCTTCCAGCGCCTGGTGTGTGAGATCGCTCAGGATTTTAAGACCGACCTCCGCTCCCAGAGCTCCGCCGTCACAGCCCTGCAGGAAGCCAGCGGGGCTTAACTTGGTAGGTCTGTTCTAGGACACGAACCTGTGCGCCATCAACGCCAAGAGAGTCACCATCATGCCTAAAGATATTCAGCTGGCCCACCGTATCCATGGAGAGCGGCTTAAACTAACTGTGCTGTCGCGCACGGGGTTCTTGCCATGGACGTCCTGTTATTTTAGTTTGTTATTTTCTCTGTCTGTATGCACTTTGATATTTTCTTGTAAAATGTAAAGTGCTGTATAAGTAAAATGTATTATTATTATTATTATTATTATTATAAAACCTGAATCAAAAAGTCAGTTCTTATAAACACTTTAAGACACTGAAGCTCAGATCAGTTACATAAAAATGTTATATGTGACTGTTTGTTGTGGTTTAATTCAAAATAATCAGCCCATGAATGTGGCTTCCAGCCATCCTCAACCATAAATGGCTTGGTAAGAGCAAGTTAACATCCCCATGGTGGTTCATTGGTAAGATGCTGGGCACTAAAGGAGGAGCATCAGATGATCCCTGGTTTGAATCCAGGGTGTAAGACTTTTTTTTTTAACACAAACACTGGTTTTACAGCAACTAAGCCATCATACATCGCATTTTCTCACGGAACTGCATCTAGTTCTGTTTGTTCTTTAATCAGTTTCAGTGAAGTGTCTGAGGACATTGTATGCATTCATGAATTCTTGGTTACATGCAAATATTTGTGCATGAAAAATCTGTACCCACTTTACAATGCGACAATGTTAAAACACTTTCAGGGGCTAAAATCATAAGCAATATATTTTTTTACATCATTTTAAAATGGCAGTGCACTGCATTAAAATTTCATGTTTAACAGACCCACAAAATTGTCCTTAAATATGAATATTAATACTAATATTAATCCAATAAGTCTTTATTGGAATTAGCTCACTGGAGGGAGCTGTAGCTGTCATAACACTTTCTGATGTAAAATGGACAAAATGGACAAAAATGGACAAAGGCAAGCAATATGTCAATCAATGCCTGTTGGAATAAGCAGGGGCGTATCACACGGGGGTG